>JBBBDQ010000945.1:4685000-4895000 GCA_037127315.1 Ascarosepion bandense | reverse complement strand
TGCGTTGTGGTACAGTGGATATCGGCTCGGAACGAGAAACCGGGGAGCCGAGTTCAAATTCCAGCTGAATCCATTGTATTCACTTACGCGCAAATACCCTTGGGAAAGGTATTAATCCGTCTATTCCTTCCAGTTATGGGTTAAATAACAGGACAGATTGGGTTCTATAGCCTTGGTCGGCAACCAGTCTACCGCAGAAAGCAATGGCAACCTACTGCGGGATAATGTTCTGCCCAGTCAGTCATGTCTCTTTCGAGACATGATCGCCCAAGCTTGTATCACGTATGGCACCTAAACTGACTGATGTTTAAGTGAATGTAGGGTTGGGAGCTTCTTCTAATTCTGTGGGCCGTATTGTGTAGCCTTAGAGATTTGGGTTAGGACAGGTAGCTTAGTTTAAGACAGGAATTAGAATAGACTCCTAAGCCCACATTTACTTTTTTTTTCTTTTTTAATCATTTCACCCCGAGCAAGGCGGAAACGCCACTGATGTGCAGCGGGCTACATAAATGTAAAAAGATTAATTAGAAAAGAGTGAGGAGTACAAACTAGTTAGAAAGGAACAATAGAAAGCTGAGAAAGCAGGTGCGATGACAGATACATAGGTGGAGAGAAAGGGAAGGATATACAGGGGAGGGGAGAGAGCTAGAGTCCAGTGGTTAGTAGATGAGTATTGACTTTGCATTTAAATTTCTGGAGGTTGTAGCCGTCAGGAAAGCAAGAATACGGGAGTGAGTTCCACAGGCGGGAAGTGCGAGAGAAGAAGCTGCAGGAGTAGAATTGTCGTCTGCATTTGGCTAACCTGACTGTGAATGGGTGGGACCCAGATGCCAGTCTGGTTGCACGAGTAAACACCTGTTGAGGAGGCATCAGTGACTTAAGTTCGTTTGAGCAGAAGCCATGAAAGTATTTATAGAAAAGCAGAAGCCATGAAAACATCATATCATCATAAACAAACCGTTTTCCCCATTTAATTTTCATTTCAATTGGTCAAATCCGTGTCACGTGTGATAAAGCAATGAATGAATATTAAATCTAGATGAAAAAACGCGCGTGTGTTTGTGTGTGTGTGTGTGTGTGTGTTTGCGTGTGTGTGTGTGTGTGTGTGTTTGCGTGTGTGTGTGTTTGCGTGTGTGTGTGTGTGTGCGCCAACGGGTCATGAAAATATTAGACGTTTATTATGAATGTAAGTTTAAGTAATCGAAAATAATGTGTGTTAAGCGCATCCAAATCATAGACGAACTAAGTATGTATATATGTCGATAACATTATTACATATGAATGACACACACACACACACGCACACACACATATACATATATATATATGTATATATATATATGTGTGTGTGTGTGTGTGCAGGTTTCATAAAAATGACAGAAAAGGTGTGATGGTCAAGTTTTTTTTATGTAGTTTTCATGTGATTTTATGTTTTTTCTTTTGAAGACGTGAATTATAGAATAAATCTCCACATGTGTATCTGAACGCTTTTGCCTATACTTTTAGCCATTTTCGAATATGAATGTTATTTTACGAGTAAGTGGTGCAAGTGGTGTTATATATAATGTGAAGTAGGAGTATGTGTTATGTACCGAACACGGTAAGCATGGTGTTAGTGTATTCATAGTTGATGATACTGTTTCTATAATTAAGGCATCGATAATTTTTGCTCTTTTTTCTCGTGGATGATAATGAGATATTTGTGTTGTGAACGAGTATATGCTCGGATAAACAAAGCAGTTGGAAATTTTTTATATACTGTTTGTCTTCAAAAGGAAGAAATTATATAATCACATGAAAAATTACATAATAATCTTAACTATCATACGTTGTCTGTCATTTTTAATAAAACCTGCACAAAAGAGCAATTGCTGCCCAAATATATATCTATGAACAGTAATGGGTATGTCCTAATTCTTATATAATATGTTGGACTCTATTGGGAGCAGTGTCTTTTCTTACTGACTTGCGTATTAATATAGACTTATATATCTTTTTTTTAATCATTTCACCCCAAGCAAGGCATTCCATTGCCACTATTGCGCTTGGGGCTACATAAGGGAGGGTAAATAGAAAGAGTGGTTAGATATAGGAAATGTCAGAATGGGGGTGATAGATGGGTACGGATACGGAGGCTGGGGGTTAGGTGGATGGGAAGAATGTTTGAAAGAATGGAAGCGGGTTAGTGTGTTAGGAGGTCTCTATTGACCTTACATTTATACTCCTGGAGATTGTAGCCGTCGGGGAAGCAGTCATGTGGAAGGGAATTCCACAGTCGGGAAGTGCGAGAAAAGAAACTGTCGGAGTAGAAGTTGCAGTTGCATTTTATCGGTTTCACTGTGAAAGGGTGGGATCTAGTTGCTAATCTAGTATCTCGTGCAAATTCGTACCTACTAGGCACCAGTGATCTAAGTTCATTGGAGCAGAAGCCGTGAAAGTATTTATACAAGAGACACAGAGAAGTATATTATATAATACTGACTTGCGTATTAATATTGCGTATTAATATAGAGTATATCGTTCTTCATCATACGTTTTTATTCTCGTATGCTTACGATCGTTTGAATAATGAATATTCTTATGCATAATTTCACTCATCTTGGCCAGTGTAATACGCAATAAAGTAAGAGTTGTAGTCAGACTAACTGAACGAGTTGGATCATATTTCACATATTTTTAATTGAGGTCAGGCAATCATACCGGCCATACGTGAGAACATACTAACCTGCATTATTACCTGGGAAAGCATATAACTTTCTTGTTTCAGCAATGTCAGATAAATAATTTGGACAATATTCTGTAGCCACATGTCACCGTTGAATCTTTTCTTTCTCAAATGTTGAAAGCGACCTTGAGCATGACATCCTACTCCATGATGCCAGAGGTGAGGTAAGTGTGCCAGTGAGCAAATACACAATATCGCTCAGGCAAAAACCGTTTGTGTGAAGGCAACACTTTCCCTAATCAATAAATATCACAGAACAATATCAGATCAAGCACATAATACTCTCACATTGACATTGATGGTCTGCTCGATGACCTGCGTTGGCTTTCCTGGGGTCAAACTTGTTCTGATCTGGGGAGTTGATATTTGGCGGTCTGCCACTGCTGCGATTACAATGTGACAAACTTGGCGAACGTCCGTACTACCTGACAGTCCTGAAACCTAGATGTTGGCTTGTTCATTTGACAATTTATCCCCAAAACATCAAAACCCCCATCCACGCGTCATGTCCAACAATTGTTAGAAATACCCAATCCAGCTTCACAAATGCCACAAATCCGAAATTTCACAACCGGATGAACTGGAAGTCCATTATTTGTGTTTGATTTGTATGAGTTTTGTTTAACAGCATATCAACACCTCTGTGGGTTATTTATTCCGAAACGGTGGAGTTTTAAGGTAATGTTCGCTTTTTGTGAGAAGGTTGACTTAGTCAGAATTTAATAAAAATTTGTTTTTAATCTTTTTTATTTTAGAAAACTGAAAATGTCTTCTAGTTTTGTATTAAAAAATGTGTTGTTGAGAATTTCTATTAAAAGATCTATTGTTGAGAATTCCTTCAAAAATGTGTTATGGTTATAATTTTTTATTCAAATTATATTGTTAGTAATATTTTTCCCTCAAAAATATATATTTTTCTATAAAAGTCTATTTTTATACTTTCATAGTGTTTTAACCCCAGTTTGGGGGGGGGGTAAACTATTTGCCCATAGATGGGACCCTAACAGGTGATACCACTCCGGGTCAGCGTGGATCGGAGAACAACAGCAATTAAGAGGCGGTTCCATGTTCCTGACAATCTGCCAGTTAGAGGCCTTGCTTGTTTACCATCATCCCCTGGAACAGATTATTATTTAAAATATTTGAAGGTATTGAAAGTGCCACATATCTTCGGAATTTACTTACAGGAATATTTTCCTTAAAACAAGGGGACGAAAACAATAGTTCTGAACGATTTGTAAAATAATTAATTATTTCATCTGATAAATGATGTTAAATCGTGGCTTATTTTAAAGGTTTGCATGTTTACTCAATTCGCTATAAATATCTGAATGTTTTGGTTAACGTAATGTGTAAATGATTTACTATCCGATACTACGTTTTCTCGTTTCTTGAGTGAAGCTGAGGAAAAAGAAATAAAACGAAAGTTTAATGGCTGGCTGAATCTCCACTTCTTGTGCTTACGGCCATATCACGTTCAAACACCGATTCCCGTACAATTACAGAAGTTAAGCAGCGACAGTACATTGACAGAGAACACCTTGGAAATACCAGGTACTTTCGGTTGGATGTGCGGACGGTGTAGTGGATAACTGCTTGGACTTTGAAATAGGAAAGTCGAGTTCTAATTCCAGTTGAGTTCGTTATATTCGCTTAAAACTTTGGGAACCCTATGAATATTCATTTTACCCTCCCCCAGATATGGGTTAATTAGTTGTTCCTGTATCACAAATCCATTACTATCTCAAAAAACAATATTAAGAAATATTTTTTCTGGCTTTAAATAACCAGCTAAAGGTTGATAAACCGGAAAAACAAATAAATTTTTCATCTCTTTTGGTAAACTAACGAAATACATTTGGGGTATTACGCTGGAACATCAAATAGATAGCACATATAATTCGAAGTGAAAATAATTGTATTTCTATTTGCGGACAAAACCACTATCAATACTGAAATTAGTGATAAAAGTGTTGTTGAGTGGTTGACACCCCTGCAACACTCTCAATGATGAAATGGCGCATGATCTGAAATGTTCTGATTAAGTAAATAATAGTAGCATTCGATGCGAAATATTCGAGTGTTTTTCGAGTAATATTCGGACTGATTTCTTCGGTGACTATTGCAATCTAGACACCTCCTCTCTGTGTTGTAAGTTCTGTCTTGTCTGTAATTGTAACTATTGTAATGTGCTGTGTATATCCGTTTATGGCTCAAGGTCGATTTAAAAGAACCCAATTCACTTGAAGATGAACTAAGGGCTAAAATTGCTAAGTGCTCGCAATCAATAGCATCGATATCCCACTGACCTTTCATCTTTGATTGTGGTGCTGCCTAACGATTCAGATCCCCAGTACCAGGAATTTCTCGATGATATTTGCATGTTCTGTCTTAACCCTCTAGGGCCATTCGTATCATATTTGATACAGTATGAAAACAAGCCTTGAAAGAAATATTTTCCTGAAAAATTTTTTAAGAGAAATATTTTATAAATTTCAAATGAAAGCAGTACTGACTGCTCAGTCAATGAATACCAAATGTTTCCTTATAGGGAAATACCAAATGTTTCTTTATAGGGAAATACTGTATCAAATATGATACGAATGGGCCTAGAGGGTTAAAACGATACATTTGAGAGATAAAATATAAGTGGTCGTTCGGAGGCAGATACTATACTTTGATTGCAACATAATCGCCTGATTATTTATGCAGCATCCGACCCTAATTTTGCTCAAGGACATTTTTAATTTGGGAGCCTATACACATGAATATCAATATGGATTAAAAACTAAAATTGCGCGGTTAATTCTCGCGAGCCCTGCCACGAGGAAATCGATATTATCTCGACGCAAACACTTTTAATGCGATGAGAAAATGCTACCGAAGTATTGGAATCTCCGGAAATTGGCCCCTTCATCCGTCTAAAAAAAAAGATCAGATGCTTCACATTGATCTAACCCGAAGAGAGAAGAAAAACGCTATTCGTATAGCGCCGTTAAATGCCATTTCGAATGTTTTCTTACAAAGAAACGACAAATAAAAATATTATTATTAACATCCAGACCTACTTCAATACGTTTAATAAATTCATGTAAACATAATTATTTTCAGAGAATGGTGATGTCAAGATTGTCTAATCATCTCAAAATTGAAAAGATTCCTGAGAGAATTAAACTATTTTATATCATGAATCTTTTGTAAGTGCAGCTTAGACGTGGATCAGGGTCGATAGTGAAGAACGAACTCACTGCAAATTCTTCCCGCCCATTCGCTCACATATTTGCATTCGGAAATCTTAACGCCTATCATGCTGAGTTGCTTAACGACTCTGTTACTGATTCAGCTGGCATCCACGCCATGAACTTTGCCATTTCGCAATCCCTTACGCAAGTAGTTGAACTCCCCACACGTTTTCCAAGCAATCGCTCTAGACACACCTCGCTACTAGATCTATGCTTTACTGTGCACCTGTCTCTTGCCAAGTCTCGCAACTCCGATCATGCTGTTGTCTCTCTTAATATTTCCCTCCACTCTCACTCCTCCCAGGAGTCTTCTACCTATAGGACCTCCTACTGCTATCAAAGAGCTGACTGGGACGCCTTTCGCGATTTCCTATGCTACGTCCCTTGGGAAAAAGTATTCGATCTCCCAGTTGATGTCTGTGCCTCTAAGATTTCTGCGTTTGTCTTGATGCCTTTATACCTACCAGGAAGTTTCCTCTCAAACCTCATTCCTCCTCTTGGTTCTCTCCTGCCTTTTCGATCGCCATTGCCCACAGGAACCATTACTCCGACTATTTCGGAGACATGCATCTGACCATAATAGGCGCCTATTCACGTCTGCTCTTAATGAGTGCAAGAGAATCCTGAATCACGCCAAGCGGTTGTTTGCTGAGAGAATTAACCAGCGCATAGCTGACCGCAAGTTCGACTCCAAGGACTACTGGCGGTTATGCAAACGGGTGCTGAACAATAGCAAATCCTCTATCCCTCCCTTAATCAATTAATTTGAGGTCCTCACAGCATCAACGGACAGGGCCGAGTGCTTTGCTCGTAGCTTCTCATCCAACTCAACAATTGACTCGTCTGGAGTACCCTCACCCGGCATCTCTATTAGAACTGAGGCTAAACTAAACGATGTATACATACCCCGACATTAGTATCTCAAGTAATATCAAAACTTGACCCCCATAAGGCGAGCGGTGGTGATTGTATCCCAGTAATTGTCCTTAAGAAATGTGCCCCTGAACTCTCCTCTGTCCTCTCTAAACTCTACTGCCTTTCTGCTTCCTGTTTTCCTGCATGCTGGAAGTCCACTTCCGTCGTTCCTGTATTTAAAAACACCGGTGACCCCTGGGACCCATCAAACTATCGTCTTATCAGCCTTCTACAGATTTTCGGGAAAGTGTTCGGGGCCATTATTAATACTGAAATAGTTCAACATCTTACTGCCCATAAACTATTCTCTGACAGGCAGTATGGCTTCCGCTTCGCCAGGTTCACGGTCGACATTCTAACGACCATTATGCAGTACATGTTCCAGGCCCTTGAGGAGTCCAGCTAGGCTCTTGATGTTGCTTTGTACATCTGCAAGTTTTTTTACAGGGTTTGGCACGCTGGCCTTCTATGCAAGCTACGGTCTTACGGTATTACCGAACGCTTGCTTGATCTGATCCAATTTTTTGTAATGAATGTCTTCTTGAACGGGCATGCCTCCACATCCTACTGTACAAAGGCTGGTGTCCCTCAGGGCTCTATCCTAGGTCCGACGCTCTTCCTTATTTTCATAAATGATCTCCCAGATGAGATCAAGTGCCAAGTAATCTTCTACGCAGACGACACCACAATTTACTCCCGCATCAGTAAGACATCCAGCGTAGCAGACAAATCTAATCTCGCTACTCATCTTGAGAGAGATCTACATTCTGTGATGAATTGGGGTAAGAAGTGGCTTGTAAATTTCAATGCGTCTAAGTCCAAGCTGCTGTCTGTCAGTCATCAAAGGTAACCACTCCTGCCTCCCATAAGCATGAACCAAGCGAGTTTCCCTCCTCAGCCTTACACTCTCTTCCGATCTCAAGTGGAACCACTACATTGAGTCAATAGCTAAATCCACTGGATCCTGCATATATACAAATCAACCATTCGTCCGTGCATGGAGTACCGCTGCCATATATGGTCAGGCGCCGCTACTGTTCATCTCAGTGTTCTTGACAGGCTCCAAAGCAGAATCAGTAATGTGATAGGTACCCACATGGCGGCTCGACTCCAGCGACTTTCCCATCGACGGGATGTGGCTTTCCTTTTTCTGTTCATGGCTTCTACTCCAACAAACTTAAGTCACTTAAGTCTGCAACAGATGTTTACTCTTGCAACCAGACTGGCATCTGGATCTCACCCATTCACAGTTAGATCAACCAAATGCAGACGACAATTCTACTCCTGCAGCCTCTTTTCTCACACTTCTTTCTTGTGGAACATGCATCCATATTCTTTCTGTCCTGACGGCTACAATCTCCAGGAATTTAAATGCAATGTCAATACTCATCACTTAACCACTTGACTCTAGTTCCTTCTTCACAACCCTGAATATCCTTTCCTTTCTCTCCAACTTTGCAACTGTCATCACACCTGTATTCCCATCCTTCTCTTGCTCCTTTCTAACTGGTTCGTGTTTTTCTTCACTCTCCTACTATCTAATCTTTTTACTCTTATGTAGCCCCCTGCATATCAGTGGGGTTACCACCTTGCTCAGGGTGATAGCCTTAAAAAAAAAAAAACTACTCACTCCTGATCAATATAGCTTGTTAAGATTGTCGGAGTGCCTACATTTGCTAAGCGTAGATTAGTTGTGGCAAATGGCTGAATGTATGGAACGCACAGTGAGGATTGAACTCACTACTCACTCATAAATGATGTAGCGAGACAAGCTTGTTAACCATTACACCACGTCGGAGTGCTTACAACGATTTACTAAGCGTAGATTTGTTGTGGCGCATAGCGGAAAGTATAGGACACATGGTGAGGATTGAACTCACTCGTAATTAATCAAGCGAAACAAGCTTGTTAACCATTACAGCACGTTGAAGTGCCTACAATGATTTATTAAACATACTTGTCTATATTTCTGACATGAGGTAGTATTTGCATGTTTTTATATTATTTGGACTGTTATCCTAATCTTTGTTGCCATTTGTACGACGTTTTGGCCGTCCTTCAAGGGCTAAGAATTTCGAACCGAACTCTTTATTACAAACACTTGGGTATATCATCCTCATTCATTGCGTGAAGTCTCGACTGGAAGTCATGATTTGTCTCCGTCTAACCCTTCAAGTTACTTGTTCACCACTACTGTAGCCCGGTATTGAACTCACAACTCTTTGGGTCAAGTCACAGGAACTAACCAACGGCTATATCCACTGGGCCATGTGTCACTACTCACTGATATTTCATTAGCTAGACAAGTTTGCTAACGTTTAAAACCCCGTCGAGATATCCCTACTTCGTATCATTCCCTTCCTTATACTTGTTTCCCTGACAGCTACAATCTCCAGGAGTTTAAATGTAAGGTCAATAGACACCTCCTAACACACTAACCTGCTCCCATTCTATCAAACACTCTTCCCATCTGCCCAATCCTCATCCTCGGTATCCTTACCCGTCTATTACCCTCCTTCTGACATTTCCTATATCTAACCACTCTTTCTCATCACTTTCCCCTATGTATGTATGTATGTATGTATGCCGCATTCACCCTAGTCGGGTTGAGCGGGCTTCCTCCCTGACGGAGCAAGTCTCATTGGGAATTGTTTAAGGGCAGGGTCCCAAGTCCTACCCTGTTATTTAACCCATAACTGGAGGGAACGGACGGATTAATACCTTTCCCAAGGGTACCAGTGCGCAAGTGAGTGCAGTGTGCTCAACTGAAATTGGAACTCGGCTCACCGATTTCCCCCTCCAAGCCGACATCCACCGCACCACAACGCACATCCGTGAACGCTAACAGCACCTGGTATTCCCAAGTGGTCACCCACGTAAGTACTGACCAGGCTCAACGTTGCTTAACTTCGGTGATCGAGCGGGAACCGGTGTATTCAACGTGACATGACCGTTTCCCCTATGTAACCCCCTAACCACTCTTTCTCATCACTTTCCCCTATGTAACCCCCTAACCACTCTTTCTCATTACTGTGTAACCTCCTGCGCAAAAGTAGCAGTGAAATGCCTTGCTTGGGGTGAAACGATTAAAAAATTAAAAAAAAAACTCTATTGTCAAAAAGCAAGATTTTGAAGCTATACAGTTATATAAAAGGCTCCATAATAAAGGTTTCTTCCAAAAGAAAAGCTATAAAACAACAACAACAGCAACAACAAAAAAGAATAGAACTACGATTTGTATGAATGGATCGATTTTGATCTAACACCTCAATTACCGCCAGTTTCGCGTTATTGCGCAGGCTGCCGTGGGCGGAGATAGTACGATTAAAATCAATAAGAATACAGTCTTCGCCCTTTTGTATAATTACTTTGGCAGCAACAATATTTATTTTAAAAAGAGAAGAGTAGACAAATCATTGAAAACAGTAAATACAGCAGCTGAAAAAAAATATCCAAATGCAAAGACGAATGCATGTAAAACTGAATGAAAGGGAAAAGTATATTTTATAAAGATCAGGTGCGTAAACAAAGGCAAATAGAAAAGGAAAGCAAAACGGGAAAACATAACGAACACATTGTATACTATAAAGTTAATACTTGTATTATTTATTCACAAGTTGATAAATAAAGAAAATATGAAATAAATAAAGAAGCATATAGCAACGCTTATAAAACATTGGTCATGCAAATTGTTGACATTGTTCTTTTTCAAACAAAATACACATCTAAACTTATTTATGAATGGAATGTGTGTGTCTGTATGTGTGTGTCAGTTACCTACAGACTCCGAAACGGCTGAACCGATTGCTTTGAAAATTTACACAGTTGTACTATAAGCTTCTGCGAGTGATCTTAGCTCGATTTTCTGTCAAGGTACCCCCGATAAATATCGAAAATCGATAATCGAAAAATCGGGTTATAGAAGGAGTGGTCCGATTTTAATCAAATTTGATACACTCATACACAAAGACATAAGAAACGATATTCAAAAGTTTCAATGTTGCAGTTCTTACTATAGTGCAGAAAATCGATAATATATATATATATATATGTATATATAAAAGGCAAGATGTTTGTGTGTGTGTCTGTTTATCTACCTGTATGCCTGTATTTTTTTTAGTCCTTTTATTTTAGTTTATGCTTCGGGTTTGGCTCTAAGTAGGTATAATTGTAGTTCTTAGTCTCAGCCATGATACTATTTACTCAGAGGACTTATTTAGCCTTCAAAATTCAGTTTACAACAAAAAAACTTATTTGATAACGATCTCAGGAAATCAAAATTTGACTTACATCCATTCATTTTTCTTTCAGTCTACGGTTTCGCTTTAACTGGAAACAACTATTGCTTTTTAGTCTTTCGTGCCAACGACCAAAGGGTCTGAGCTCCAGGACCATGAATTAGTTTTCAAGCTTTCATTACACCCGAGCAACGCCGGGCTATACTGCTAGTATATATATATATATATATATATATATATATATATATATATATATACTAGGTGCGATTGGAAATTGTCTCAATTGATTTATTATTTCAAATATTCTTTAGGCTGAGTCTGAGCTCCAGGACCATGGATTAGTATTAAAGCTTTCATTACACCCGAGCAACGCCGGGTTATACTGCTAATGTTAATTAAAAATGAAACAAGAGGAAAATAGTGATTTGCTTCAATAATTGCATAGACTCGATAAATACACAATTAAATTCTTCAATGACTAGAACAAAGAATTAACAGAAATCATTAAGAATCTAAAAAAAAAGCAGAATGAACTGGACATCAAACTGTTAAATTTAGGAAAATACTGAGGAATCAAAATTCATACATACTTAAAGTTTGTGCTTTGTGGTGCAGTGGATATCGGCTCGGAGCGAGAAATCGGTCAGCCGAGTTCGAATTTCCAGTTGAATTCCCTACATGCACATACCACAAATATCATTGGTAAAAGTATTAATCCGTCTCTTCCCTCCAGTTATGGTTTAAATAACAGGACAGTTTGGGTTCTATAGCTTTAGCTGACAACCAGTCTACCTGAGAAAGCATTAGTCTTTTGCCCAGTCAGTCATGTCGTTTTCGTGACATGATCGCCCAAGCGTGTATCACCTATAGCACTTAACTGACTGACATACTGAAGGATATCTAATCAAAAATAACTTCTCGCAACCCAACACATGGCTAGTAAGGTAATTTTTTAAACTTATGGCTAGAACCATTTCTCCCTCCTCTCCTGACTTCTCCCTAGTTAACTATTCTTTCTTTACCGTTCTCCCTCCTCTCCTGACTGCTCCCTACTAGATAGCATTCCTGATGACATAGATAAGGCTATTTCCTATCACCCATTCGCCCACATATTTGTATTTGGAGACCTCAATGCCCATCACTCTGAGTGGCTTGAAAACGCCGTTACTGATCCAGCGGGCATTCACTCCATGAACTTGGCTATTTCCCAATCCCTTACGCAAGTGGTGGACTTCCCCACTCGCTTCCCAAGCTGTGCCTCTGAGGTCTCGTCATGGGTGAAAGCTGGCATTGATGCCTTCATACTCACCAGGAAGTATTGCTTAAAACCTCATTCCTCTCCGTGGTTCTCTCCGGCTTGCTCAGCCGCCATTGCCAACAGGAACCATTACTTCCGTCTATTCCGGAGACAGTCAACTGATCACAATAGGCACCTGTTCATATCTGCTCGCAATGAGCGCAAGAGAACCCTAAATGACGCCAAACGGTTGTTTGCTAAGAGATGTGCGACAGCACATAGCTGACCGCAAGGACTACTGGAGGATTTGTAAACGTGTGCTCCACAATAGGAAATCCTCAATACCTCCTTTAATCCATGGATTTGAGGTTATCACGCCACGTGCGGACAAAGCTGAGTGCTTTGCCCACAGATTCTCATCCAACTCCACATTCGACTCGTCCGGAGTACACCCACCGGACTTCCCTATTAGAACTGAGGCCAAACTGCACGACGTAGATATTACCCCGACAGTAGTATCCAGAGTAATTTCAAAACTCGACCCCCATAAGGCGTGTGGAGACGATGGAATCCCGGTGATAGTTCTTAAGAGATGTGCTCCTGAACTTTCCCCTGTCCTCTCTAAACTATTTAACTACTGCCTTTCTGCTTCCTGCTTTCCTGCATGCTGGAAGTTCTCTTCAGTCGTTCCTGTATTTAAGAATTGTGGTGAACCCTCGGACCCATCCAACTATCGCCCTATCAGTTTTCTACCGATATTCGGGAAAGTATTCGAGGCTATAATCAATGCTGAAATAGTTCATCATTTCACCGCCCACAAACTCTTCTCCGACCTGCAATATGGATTCCGCTTTGCCAGGTCCACGTCCGACCTGCTAACAACTGTAACGGAGTACATGCTACAGGCCCTTGATGAGTCTGACGAGGCTCGCGCGGTTGCTCTGGACATATCCAAGGCTTTCGACAGGGTTTGGCACTCTGGCCTCCTATGCAAACTACGCGGTTATGGTATTACGGGTCGCCTGCTTGACCTAATCCAATCTTTCTTAAATAATCGCAAAATGAAGGTCATTCTGAATGGGCGTGCCTCTTCGTCCTACAGCACGAATGCTGGTGTCCCACAGGGCTCTATCCTGGGCCCAACGCTGTTCCTTATTTTCATCAACGACCTCCCAGATGAGATCAAGTCCCAAGTAGGCATCTACGCAGATGACACTACAATATACTACCGCACCAGTAAGAAACCTGTCGTGGCGGACATAATCTCGCTGCTGACCTTGAACGGGATCTACACTCAGTGGTGAACTGGGGCAAGAAGTGGCTTGTCAACTTCAATTCATCTAAGACCATGCTGTTGTCTGTCAACCATTACAGGCAACCTCTTCTGCCTCCCATAAGCATGGACCAAGCTATTCTCCCGGAGAGCAATACACTACGCCTCCTCGGACTTACCCTGTCCTCAGACCTCAAATGGAACCACTATATTGAATCCATAGCAAAATCTACTGCTAAGAAGGTTGGGTCACTATGTCGATCCAGGATGTTTTTTCCACCTGAATCCATCCTGCATATATACAAGACAACCATCCGTCCGTGCATGGAGTACTGCTACCATGTATGGTCAGGTGTTCCAGCCGTTCTCCTCAGTGTTCTTGACAGGCTCCAAAGGAGAGTCTGTAATGTGATAGGTACTGATCTGGCGGCTCGACTGCAGCCACTTCCCCATCGTCGAAATGTGGAATCCCTTTGTCTGTTCTATAAATACTTACATGGCTTCTGCTCAGACGAACGTAAGTCACTGATGCCTCCTCAACAGGTGTTTACTCGTGCAACCAGACTGGCAACTGGGTCCCACCCATTCACAGTCAGGTTAGCCAAATGCAGACGACAATTCTACTCCTGCAGCTTCTTCTCTCGCACTTCCCGCCTGTGGAACTCGATCCCGTATTCTTTTCCTGACGGCTACAACCTCCAGAAATTTAAATGCAATGTCAATACTCATCTACTAACCACTGGACTCTAGCTCTCTCCCCACCCCCGTATAACCTTCCCTTTCTCTCCACCTATGTATCTGTCATCGCACCTGCTTTCTCAGCTTTCTATTGTTCCTTTCTAACTAGTTTGTACTCCTCACTCTTTTCTAATTAATCTTTTTACACTTATGTAGCCCCCTGAACATCAGTGGCGTTTCCGCCTTGCTCGGGGTGAAACGATTAAAAAAAAAAGCAGCAGCTAGGGGTGCAAGTTAAAGAACAACCAAGCGTTCAATTAAGTATAAGAGAGAAAAAGCAAAATCACCCTGTATATCTTTTCCTTTCTCTCTAGATTTGCAACTGTCATCACACCTGTATTTCCATCCTTCTCTTGTTCCTTTCTAACTGGTTCTTCTTTCTCTTTACTCTCCTCTTATGTTATCTTTTACTCTTATGTAGCCCCTGCGCATCAGTGGCGTTACCGCCTTGTTTGGGATGAAACGATTAAAAAATAGTCTTGTAGTAGATCATGGCTCCTACAGGATCCTTTTTTATTTTCTGTTAATAATCATACATTATTGTAAATATTACTGAATAGATTACCATGTCTTTCATAGACTGAAACTCAGAGTTTTCCTAATCCGAAATTGTTTGCTGCCAAAAACTAGAGAATCTACCCTGCTATTTAATACATAATTGCAAGGATCAAGTGACGAATTTCCTCGTAAACGCGATAAAGAAACTTGTATATCACTTTCAAATTCCGTTTACCGTTAATCTTACTGTACATCTATTTATTTCTGCAACTGGCTTGTATAATTCTACATCTATGAGCTAATGCTAATTATGTTTAGACATAAGGCTGTAAGTGTACAGAACCCATCTACCTTGCTATTTACCCCATAGTTGAAGCAACAACACAACAGACTAGCCTAAAATTTGAACTCGAATGGTCGATACCACTTTACCAGCATCTTTTCCACCATCTGCACATTTGATTGGAAAATACTACTAATAATAATATTAATAATGTTCACCCGTCATCGGTAGGCCTGTTTGCTAGAATGGTCAGCCAAATCCTGTTTCCGGTTCCTACTATAAACACATTTGTGTTTTTTAATGTTTTACTGTGTTTTCAGTTCATTACGTGTGCGGTGGTGTGAAGGATATCGGCTCGTAGACGTCGAAGTAATTAGTCTTCCTCAGAAATAATTGCAATCTATTGTAGAAAAATCTGCTCAGTCTCTCATGTATCTTTTGGAGACATGATCACCCTAATATATATCATGTATGAAATTTACTTGACTAACTGATGCAGCAAAAATCGTCAAGGATGAGTATACTTCCTCCACTGACCAATTTCAAGCTTGCTATGATTCATATCTATTATATTTCTACCTCACTAGCGGGAGGAAGAGTAATTTGAGATAAGTGATTAATTCTGTGCGTTGTGGCGCAGTAGATATCGACTCGGAACGAGAACTCGGAAAGCCGAGTTCGAATTCCAGTTGAATTCCTTGCATTCACTTACGCGCAAATACCCTTGGGAAAGGTATTAATCCGTCTATTCCTTCCAGTTATGGGTTAAATAGCAGGACAGATTGGGTTCTATAGCTTTGGTCGGCAACCAGTCTGCCGCAAAAAGCAATGGCAACCTACTGCGGGATAATCTTCTGCCCAGTCAGTCATGTCTCTTTCGAGACATGATCGCCCAAACGTGTATCACGTATGGCAATTAACTGACTGACTGACTAATTTTGCCCTTGAGCAATGTTCCAGTAAATGGACTAAACTCTGGGATCTGCAAGAAAATCATAAAGTCTTAGGACCGTTAAAAAAGCTTTATATTGTAGGGGCTTCAGTTATGCTTGGTTGAATTGGCCTTGTGTCAAACACGCCCGACGTCGCCATAATTTAAAATTCAGAAGGTTGAATGTTGAAATGTGAAAGGATAAAATACCTTGTGTGAATATTAAAACAAAGATTTATTTACAGAATGAATAAAATGTAAGAAGAAAAATATAAGTGAAATTCATTAACTGAACACTATAATATATTTGCGTAAAGAAAAATGTTCACTGAGAAAATGCATGCAGTTTTGGAGTTAAAATTGTTCGTAGTAGTAATGTAGATATTTGAAATTTCCTTGGAAGTTTAGAGTTCATGGTTGTGTTGTAGCAGAATGTAAAGTTTTTGTTCCTTCCTCATTTTAGTAGGTTGCGATAGGCTGAGAGAAAGAGAAGGCAAAACAAATAAAGAAGTGGTACTTAACACGTGTCCATTTTGTCGTTGTGTTGTCCTCTTTAGCGACGTGGTGTGGAAATGAAGAAGAGGACGTTGAGGGTGAGGGCGAGTCAGCTTGAAGTTTCTTTTTTACATGGTGAGATGCGATCAGCTACTGCTTCCGTTTCTCCAGCGAAGACTTTTCACATCTAGGCGTGAAAATACGTCAGCGGTGAATTTGATATTTTTAATCCAATCAGGATTCAGAATTAGCTTTTGAAACAGACTTGTGAATTTTTCTTAGTTGGGTTTTTCCAAAGTCGTTTGAATCCCTTTTTGCGGCTGTGCAATTTTATTTTAGGTTTTTCCCAAATGCTGTGGTCTTTTAAATCCGATTTTGCGGGTGTGCAATTTATTTTCTGGGTTTTAGTTGGTTGATTGATTATATAGGGATGTGCGTTTTGGTCCAGTGGATATCGGCTCGGAACGAGAAATCGTTGAGCCGAGTCCGAATTCCAGTTGAATTCATTGCATTCACTTACGCGCAAATACCCTTGGGAAAGGCATTAATCCGTCTCTTCCCTCCAGTTATGGGTTAAATAACAGGACAGACTGGATTCTATAGCCTTGGTTTGCAACCAGTCTACCGCAGAAATCAATGGCAGCCTACTGCGGGATAATCATCTGCCCAGTCAGTCATGTCTCTTTCGAGACATGATCACCCAAGCGTGTTTCATGTATGGCACTTAACTGATCCTATAATAGAAAAGAATTGACAAATACATTAAAAACAATGGGTAATGTAGTTCAATCTCAAGACAATCAAGCAGCAGATTTCTTTACTTGGGTAATGTTAATACTATCTTCATTTGAATTATTTTATCAGTAAATAAATTGGAGTAGATAGACTAAACTATCGCTGGGTTCACACTCCACCCACATCTATTGAACAGGTGAAGAGGGTCATCCCTTGTTCCCTGTTTAGGACGTGGTTTCCGGCTTTCTCTTTTCCATTCTTTTTACCCTTACGTAGCCCCTTGCGCATCAGTGGCGTTATCGCCTTGCTTGGGGTGATATGATTAAAAAAAAAATAATAATAATAGTGTTAACCGCGATAATACGAAACATATGGAAGTTTTGGAAAATCGTGAAAAAAATAATGTTCATGATTTTTTGTTTTTGATAACCTTCCATTGTTTACAATATTTATATTGTTCGGACGAAATACTACATTATCTCAGAGGTACAGACAAATACTACCATTGTTTAGATCCTCTGCGTGACTTCTTAACTTGAAACTATGTTTTGTCGTATTACGTAATTAGGTAAAAATATACCTAATTAGGTAAACGACAAGAAAGGAAAAAAAGAAATATGATACCATGACTGGTGTCAAATGGTTATTGGTGATCTAATTTATATTTCTGAAGAAAGAAGAATATTTTTCATGATAAAACAAAGCGATACCATGTATATTCTGGTTTGTTTCACTTATTGAATATAATAGAAGTGGTGAAATTGTAAGCTTGGGCGGGATTGATTTTTAGGTACAGTCTTAGGTTTGATGTGCGTGGTGGTCCAGTGGATACCGGCTCGGAACAAGAAATCGGAGAGTCGAGTTCGAATTCCAGTTGAATTCATTGCATTCACTTACGCGCAAATACCCTTGGGAAAGGTATTAATCCGTCTCTTCCTTCCAGTTATGGGTTAAATAACCGGACAGATTGGGTTCTATAGCCTTGGCTGGCAACCTACTGCGGGATAATCTTCTGCCCAGTCAGTCATGTCTCTTTCGAGACATGATCGCTCAAGCGTGTTTCACGTATGGCACTTAACTGCCTGACTTAGGTTTTAGGTCTGTTTTGAAAACGTAGGAAGATGGTTAATGTTTATTTAATCAGCGTTGTATCATACATAATCGAACTTCCTACAGCTTACAAGTTTTATCTAGAATTGTCAGAAGGTTATTATCAGAAGATGAAAGATGGTTTGTTGGAGATTGTGGAATAATAAAATATACATTTTACATTTTAAAATAAAAATTTATTAAAAGTAAAGAATAATAAAATTTCGTAGACATTAATGTTCAATTAGAAAGTTAAAGGTATCAAGAGTTCATACAAATGTTCGTAGCAGTAATTTGTTAGAAAAGTTTATACATTAACGTTTGTTTGGTAGGAATATCTTTGAATAAGAGAATGAAGGAGAAAGAGGACGATGTGCGACGCAGACCTATGTCCGGGTCGACTTGAAGTTGAAGTTAAATTTTAGTCGTGTCTCTCTCGCTGCTCTCACTTGTCTGACTGACTGGCGCAAACCGGGATCTTTTATTGTATTTAAATTTTTTGCACTGGATCACGAAGTCCTTTTCACTCTTGTAATTGTTCCCATTGGTCAGAAAACCAGTTTAACATTCTATTTGCGAAATTCAATTTCGACTATTTGTGAAAAACAAGGATTTCACACGTCATTGTGAATTTTTGTAAAAGAGAAGAGGAAAGTTGATTTTAATTCTTTATTTTCTACCCACCACAGTTAAAATTAAGTGTTGACTCTATTTGATAAAGAATTCTTGATGAAATGAATAACACAAAGCATATTTTTACAGGTCAGATTTGTTTTTATCAGAAGATGACGCCGTGATAATTAAGTGATATGAAGGTGGGTTTCAGGAAATTCGACGATTTTCCCCTAATGGTGAATCTGAGTGATGACAGACCACCATTTTGATTGGTCCGGTGGTGAGAAAAAGACTCATTGTTTTGATTTGACCAAAAATCATATTCAGTTCTTTAGGATCTTCCTTCTTCCCCTTTCAAGCGGCTGACACAAGGCCATTGGCCAAGCATTATTATTGGCTAGCCAATACCATTGGTCAAACATTGTTATTGGTTATCTAAACATAGCATAGCAAAAACGCCTTCATTTAAATAAATGAACGACACTACGCATTTTAGCCATAATTGCAACCACCATTTAACCTCTTCATCTCACCTTAAGAATTCCTTAAATGGGGAAAGTTCTTTAAAATCCATTTTGGTTATGAATCCTTGACCCTAATCAATCATCGTACGATAAATAAAGATTGTTATTCATATAATTGGTAATGAGTGTCGTTGTGGGTTAATTAAATTTAAAGCAGAGCCATAACAGAGAGGAGTTACGTCTGAGTTCTTCACCAATATTCATGTGTACACTGAAACAATGTGCCGGCGCAGGATTACTGCAGAACAGGCTTACTGAACACAGACCAACGAGTACGGACCAGAAAAGGTGTGGCATTCCCCGAAGCACTCAGCCACGATTTGTGCAGTAGTGATCTAGGATTTGTCACCGGGAACTCATCCGAAACAAGCAAAAGAAAAAAAAAACAAAGCAAAAAAACTAAAAAAAAAACAAACAAAAAAGGACAAAAAGAAAAACGGAAAACGAATAACGGCCTCACCACTTAATAATCACCAAAATACAATCCTACGCGACAACCTACCTTTATCTCTTTTGAATCTGTTCAAAATCCGATTTGTTTTCGAAATAATGCCAGATACAAATGCTAGTTTAGTTAATAGAGCAATATCATCCGACTCAAGATCCTAATATTTTCGGGAAAGGCAGAAAAGTTAAGGTCTCGGTTCCAGCATTAAAAAGGAACGTATCTATGAAATAACAGGTCCCGAGCTAATCAACTTGGCCTACAATTTCAGACAGAATCGCACCAGAGTGGATCAATAAATATTTGGAAGCTAGTTTAGTTAATAGAGCAATATCATCCGACTCAAGATCCTAATATTTTCGGGAAAAGCAGAAAAGTTAAGGTCTCGGTTCCAGCATTAAAAAGGAACGTATCTATGAAATAACAGGTCCCGAGCTAATCAACTTGGCCTACAATTTCAGATGGAATCGCACCAGAGTGGATCAATAAATATTTGGAAGACCACACAGGTGTCTTCCCCGATATTCCTGCGTATATTAAATAACACCGTAGCGGTGTAGAAAAGGCTCCCCGGACACGGACCAACGAACACGGACCTAAGCAGAAGTGGCATTCAATGAAACACAAAGAAACAGGGCCACCAAATCTATATATTTATAAGTTAAAGTGCAAAATAACACGGATACAGCGTATGTAGATATAAAAGTGGGCACTGAAATCAACACGCACAGACGGCATGCTGTGGGTGTGGCTTAATCGTCATCTTAGAAATTGTGAGTTCAATCCCTGAGTAAGGTAGTGCTTAGTTGGACACGGTGACAACAGTGTAAGAACAAAACGAGATATCCTTTGACAGGGGCAGATAAACGAGTACAATTTACACCTGTAGACTAAAGGTATTAAGTTCATTTTCTCTCCCATCTTCAGCAATAGTCAATCTGTTAGTTGCGTGCCATGCCCGATACAATCTTGGGCGATCAAGTCTCATTCGAGAAATGACTGACTGGGCAGAAGGTTCTCCTGAAGTAGGTTGCCATTGCTTTCTGTGGTAGACTGGTTGCCAACCAAGGCTATAGAACCCAATATGTCCTGTTATTTAACCCATAACTGTAGGGAACAGATAGTTTAATACCTTTCCCAAGGGTCAGTGAGTTAAGTGCCATACGTGATACACTTTTGGACAATCATGTCTTGAAAGAGACTGGGCAAAAGATTATCCTGCAGTAGGTTGCCATTGCTTTCTGCGGTAGACTCGTTAACAGCCAAAGATAAAGAACCCTGTTATTTAACCCATAACTGGGAGGAAGAGACGAATTAATACCTGTTCCAAGGGTTCTTGCGCGGAAATGAATGCAATAAATTCAACTGAAATTCGATCTCGGCTCTCTGATTTCTCGTTCCGAGTCGATATCCACTGCACCAAAACGCACATCTTCTTCAACAATAATTGATCTCAAAACTGTTAATCAACCCGCTTTTTTAAATCTTTGTGATATTGACATATGTTTTAATTCCTCTAACGCAAACATTCTTTTAATTTTGAATGAATTTTGCAGCTCCTGCGAGCGCTTTCTCACGCTTTGCCATCTCCATATTATCCAAATGAAATGTCTACCTGTAATAATTACGGGATTACTTAAAGTACGCTATCATCGTGACCAAAACTTTGAACGTTGTATTGTTCGTGCCACTGGATATGTTATCTCCCAGACAGTAAATCCGTTCAGTATATTTTCTGTATAAATCACGGGTCAGTCAATCAGTTAAGTGCAATACGTGACACACGCTTGGGAGATCATATCTCAAAAGAGACATGACTGACTGGGCAGAAGATTATCCCGCAGTAGGTTGACATTGCTTTCTGCGGTAGACTTATTGCCGGCCAAGGCTATAGAACCCAATCTGTCCTATTATTTGACTCATAGCTAGAGGGGGAAGAGATGTATTATATAACTAAGTAGTAATTAGTGGGGGATCAGTTTATTACTTCATAACAATATAAAACTGATCCCCCACTTCATGCCAAGGAGAACCCTTAATCATATTAAACACAGTCAGTCAGTTAAGTGCCATACGAAGAGAACATGACTGACTGGCTAGAAGTTTATCCCGCAGTAGGTTGCCATTGCTTTCTGCAGTAGACTGGTTGCCAGCCAAGGCTATAGAAACTAATCTGTCCAGTTATTTAATTCATTAACTGGAAGGAATAGACGGATTAATATCTTTCCCAAGGGTATTTGTTCTCCTGATGTAGGTTGCCATTGCTTTCTGCAGTAGACTGGTTGCCAACCAAGGCTATAGAACCCAATCTGTCCTGTTATTTAACCCATAACTGTAGGGTAGTGATGGCTTAATATCTTTCCCAAGGGATAGTCAGTTAAGTGCTATATGTGATACACGCTTGGGCGATCATGTCTTAAATTGTTCTTCCGCCTGCTAGTGAGCTAGCAGGATATGAAATTCTCCATTTAGGATTATTCTAATCCTTGACAATTTTTGCAACATCCGTCAGTCAGCTCAATGCCGTACGTGATACACGCTTGGACGATCATGTCTACAAAAGATACATGACAGACTAGGCAGAAGAGTTTTCAACTGTAGGTTGTCATTACTTCCTGCAGTAGACTGCTTGCCAATTAAGGCTATATAATTCAATTTGCCCTGTTATTTAACCCATAGATAAAAAGAGAAGAGACAGATTAATACCTGTCTAAGGGTATTTGTGCGTAAGCGGATGCAACGAATTTAACTAGAATTCGAACTCGGATCTCCAATTTCTCGTTCCGAGTCTATATTCATTGCACAATGCACATCGTTTTGTTACACACCTAAATCAATTATATATATATATATATATATATATATATATGTTTAGAATATATATATATATATATATATATATATATATATATATATATATATTCTAAACATATACTGTTAAATATAAGAGAAAATGAATGTCTATTATGTTTAATCATGAGCCATTCTAAACGTCGTATTTTGGTTTTAATTTCTGTTGTAAATAAAGACAAAAATTCTCCTACATTTGGATAATTTTGAATTAATTTGGTTCTATGCTTTCGGCTCACATGAGCCATCTTCAAAGAGGTTATTAAGACAGTAATACAATAACATCCACCATCAGCGACGATTTTATTATTTGTTGACATAAAACTCCGCTAGGCAACGGCAATAGTTACCAAAAATAAGAAACGCAGTTCGCAAATCTGCAATGCGGTTCTATGACGTCACACTGCGTGATAGCGCGAAATGACAACAGAACCATATTTGGATTTAATGTACATGGCCTCCAATATGTGAAGGTTCTTTTATTGTATGCATGAGTAAGTTATGTTGGAGATTTTTTGTCTTTATTTTAAACAGAAATTAAAGCCAAAATACGACGTTTAGAACGGCTCATGATTAAACATAACTGACATTCATTGTTCCTTCTATTTAACAGTATATGTTTAGAAAATTATTTGCTGCCTCGTTACACTATATATATATATATATATATATATATATATATATATATATAATACTATTTAAGCTGTTTGATTGTTCATCCCCGGTAACACTTTCCCTCCGGCTGAAGGATTACTCTTCTTTATCTTTCTTATAATTTCTAGGTCTATATTTTAGTAGGGTTTTAGCTTCTGGCCTATATTTTTTTCATTCATTCAGTCAGTTAATTGCCATACGTGACACACACTTGGGCGATCATGTTTCGAAAGAGACATGATTGACTAGGCAGAAGATTATCCCGCAGTATGTTGCCGTTGATTTCTTTGGTAGACTGTTTTCCAGCCAAGGCTTTAGAACCCAATCTGTCCTCTTATTTAACCCATAACTGGAGAGAGAAAAGATGTATTATATTATTAAATAGTAATTAGTGGGGGCTCAGTTTATTACTTCATAACAATGGAAAATCGATCCCCCTCTTTATGAGCAGTAGAAACATAAATTATGTTTCCAACTATTATATTGAGTTAGTCAGTTAAGTGGCATATCTGATACACGATTTAGGCGATCATGTCTCAAAAAGCACATGACTGACTGGGCAGAAGATTATCCCGGAGTAGGTTGCCATTGCTTTCTGCGGTAGAATGGTTGCAAATCAAGGCTATAGAACCCAATCTGTCCTGTAATTTAACCCATAACTGAAGGGTAGAGACGGGTTAATATTTTTCCCAATGGTATCTGCGAGTGAGTGAATGCAATGAATACAAATGGAATTCGAACTCGGCTTCCCGATTTCTCGTTCCGAGTCAATATCCACTGCACCACAACGCACATCCTTATTTTTCATTACCCGTCAAAATTTCTTCAGGGTGATATTATCCTACGTCTTCCTATCGTCTGAATCATGTGAAACAGAGTTCTCAGTCTCTCCAGAACAGGGTTGCTCATCCCTGTCTCTGATACAGGGTATACTGCATACTTAAACGTCTTTAACTGAATATCTCCAAAGGATGTTAAACCGACGTTGCTCGATTTACTATATAAGGTTGTATGAAAATACAACTCAACACAAAATAGAGCTAATAATATGTATTCAGAAATTATAACATGAATATGTGATACTGAATTTCTGAATATATATATATATATATATATATATGTATAAACTCCTGATCAAAATTTTAAGACCACTTAAAAATCTTTAAAAAGAAATATTTTTTTTTACAGATAGATTTTAAACTACCACTACCACTTAAGGTTACCAATACTACAATCTAAAAGGTTATGGAAGCAAAAAGCTTTATTCCAAACATTTAATTTAGAAATTTACATTTTTATAAAATGAGGCGATTTACACATGATCAAAATTATAAGACCAGGGGTATAAATTGTTAGATCTATGGTAATTCCAATGTTCTTAGTTCAGTTAGAGATTAGCAATCACTGCGTAAAGGTGTTACCATACCTAAAGCAAGCAAACTTATATATATATATATATATATATATATATGATTTGAGTGTGTGACCCTGGGTTTCACGCTTTTGCGATCGTCAGACACTCAAAAATGTTTGTCTGACAATCGGAAAAGCGTGTGACAAACTCACATCAATCCAACTGAATATGTTAGCTTTATCACTGAAATTGAGCGCTTTAAAATAAGTACCGCACATATATAGTATATAAATATAAATATATATATATATATATATATATATATATATATATATATATACATACACATTTCAAACACACACACACACAGAGTACCGCACATATATAGTATATATATATATATAATTATATTTATATACATACACATTTCAAACACACACACACACACACAGTACTGCACATATATAGTATATAAATATATAAATATATATATATATATATAATTATATTTATATACATACACATCTCAAACACACACACACAGAGTACCGCACATATATAGTATATATATATATATATATAATTATATTTATATACATACACATTTCAAATACACACACACACACAGTACTGCACATATATAGTATATAAATATATATATATATAATTATATTTATATACATACACATTTCAAACACACACAAATACACACACACACACAGACACACAAACATATATATATATATATAAACTTTCTAATATAAATTTTAAATTAGAAACTACTATCAATACATTAGTAGAAAAATAATAAATATAGAAGAAATGAATGGCTAATCATACTATCAGTAATTATCAAACACAATATAATACCAAAACTACTATACATTACAAATGGTAATATAATATAAATAAAAAGATAATAAAACACGAGAAGAGAGATTATAAATTAGAGGAATTTAGAAGGATTGTAAAGTTAATACTTTTTTATTCTTACAATTTACTGTAGATTCAGATCTTTTGTTTAATAATAAGTGCCTATTTAAAACATTACAATTTTGTAGTTGTTATTTACATGTTCTAATGTAAACGTCGAATAATAAATGTTTTGAGTCTATTTTTATATTGAGCATTGTTTATGTTAATGTCTTGAACGTTGCCATTTTATTTTTCCTTCTTTTACACACACACACACACGCACTCAAGCTCACACACACACACACACACGCACACACACACACACACACACACACACATATATATACATATATATATATAGTATTTGCATTCTTTAGACCCTTGTTCTCATCTTTGTTGCCATTTTTTACGATGCTTCAGCAGTTGTACGCTCTGAACATCTTCAGGTGGTAGGAATTTTGAACCGAACTCTTTATTACAATCACTGGTGTAAATCATCTCCAACCCTTATGTGTAGAGACTCTTTTTGATAGTCATGAATTATCTCCCTCTAACTCTGTAAGTTACTTGTTCACCGCTGCTGTAGCCTTGTATTGAACTTACAACTCTTTGGGTCAAGTCACAAGAACTAACCAATGGGCCATTTGTCCTTAAGTACAAGTACCGCTGAATTTTTTAGACTTATAAACCTAATAGGTCTCTATTTAAAGCTTGTTCACCACTGCTGTAGCCTTGTATTGAACTTACAACTCTTTGGGTCAAGTCACAAGAACTAACCAATGGGCCATTTGTCCTTAAGTACAAGTACCGCTGAATTTTTTAGACTTATAAACCTAATAGGTCTCTATTTAAAGCCCTTTTTTAGCACAGTTCATATTACAATTTTTTGATGCCTATAGTTTTCTCTAGTATTTTTTGCCAGAGCCCATATAACAAATTTTGTTCGAAATTCCTACCACCTGAAGAAGGCCGGCGCGTACAACAGCCGAAACGTCGTACAAATAGCCACAAAGATGAGGACAATAGTCCAAAGAATGTAAATATTGTAAATATTACCTCACTTCAAAAATATAAACAAATAATAAATTTATTTATCTATCATTTCATATTCAGAAAAGGATAACTCTCTCTCTCTCTCTCTTTCTCTCTCTCTCTCTCTCTCTCTTTCTCTATCTTTGCATTTTATTCTCAATTAAATATATTTAAATGTTCCCCACTTAAAAAAAAAAAACATTAAAAATATAAATCAGAACCACTGTATCTTCCTTGTTTACCTAAATAACAACGGTTACGCGAGTTGGTATCGAACCTAGAAAATCATTTCTTGGATATAATTACCCATCTACTTATTAGTTCAGTCCTTGTCGAAAATCTATTAGTTGAGTGTAGTTCGATAGAATTTAGTGAGATTAGCAATAGCTTGATCAATGACAATTAAATTTGACGATGAGGGTATTCTCCGTGACCTACCTGCAAGTCAGCCATCTCTTCAAAAACGCACATTCGTATTACGCTTTTACGATAGGGAGCTGCACTCAGCTTCACTCGTAGTCGTTGTAAATTCCAACAGAACACATTCCACGCCATTAAAGAGCCGACAGCAGTTTTGTCCATCATTTTGTGTCGGGTTGGATTTGTAGCCTGAAGCCGTCTCTTGCACCCATGAACTCATTTCTGTACCCTGAAGATACTAGAAACATCACTCATTCGTGCGCCAACATTCGTTTAGAGGCCAATAGCTATATATTTTCTCGCCCATTTGAAGGCTGGGTGAGTAACACCAATCATCTAGTTGCCAGTTCAGCAAGTATTTACGATTTGATATGAATTATAGAACACTAGCAGGAGTTGTTTATAACGAATTCCACGAAACTGAATTCGTAATGTATGCGTGGGTATTTTTTGCTATCAAAAATGCATCTCACGCACCCACATGCACACGAGTACGCAGACATCTACCATCCGCCCGTGTATTGAATACTGCTGCCACATCTGGTCGGGTGCCCTGCTATCCTCCGTTGTACTTGACAAAGTACAACGGAGAATCTCTAATGTGATCGATACCGACTTAGCAGACCGGCTGCAGTAACTCTCTCACCGGCGTGACGTGGCTTCCCTGTGCCTCTTCTATAAACACTTTCACAGCTTCTGCTCCGATGAACTTAGATCACTGGTGCCCTCTAGGTACGAATTAGCCCGAGATACTAGATTAGCAATTAGGTCCCACCCTTTTAGAGTGAAACCGATAAAATGTAACCGCAATTTCTACTCCATCAGCTTCTTTTCTCGCACTTTCCGACTGTGGAATCCCCTTCTGCATACTTGCTTCCCCGACAGCTAGAATCTCCAGAAATTTAAATGTAAGGTCAACAGACATCTCCTAACACACTAACTCATCCATTCTCTCAAACACTCTTCCCATCTGCCCAACCCTCAGCCTCGGTATCCTTACCCGACTATCACCCTCTTTCTGACATTTCCTATATCTAACCACTGTTTCTCATCACTTTCCTCTATGTAACTCCCCTGCGCAATAGTGGCAGTGGAATGCCTTGCTTGGGGTAAACGATTAAAAAAAACAAAACAACGAAACCCGCACACACATCCAAAATCTATGATTAGAAAGGTGGCAGGTACCTTTCTTAGAAAAACATAGCCATGTAGGTAATATTAGACAGATTTTAGTCGATAACACAATAATACTCACACATACACACAGTAAAAAGAACCTTCAGATATTGGAAGCCATCTAGATTAAATCAAAACAACCCACACTTAAAAAAATAACATTTCAATCTGGTCACAACTCATTACATTGCATTTAGACATATGGTTCTGTTAACATTTCGGTCTCTCACGCGGTGTGACCTCATAGAACCGTATTACAAATTTACGAAATGCGTCTGCTATTTGGTGACTGTTACCGTCGCATAGCAATGTTTTATGTCAACACAAAAATAATATCGTCTTTGATGGTGGATGTATTTATGTTAACGTCCCTGTAACCTATCTGAAGATGGCTCATATGAGCTGAAAGCTTAGAAACAGCATAATAAGAAACATCCAAATACTGGACAATTTTTTTTTTCACCGGAAATTAAAGCCAAAATACAATGTTTAGAATGGCTCATAATAGACATTCATTGTATGTTATATTTAATAATATATGTTTAGAAAATTATCTGCAGCCTAGATACATTATATATACATATTTATATATATATATATATATATATATATATATATATACACTATGGGCCATAATTATTAGGCCACCCGAGTGTTTTAAATAAAATTATATATTTCATACTATTTTTTAGTATCTATTGACAAAGGAATAATTGTTAATGAAAATAGAATGGTTCCTTTGTTAATACTGCACAATAACATGTGCATCAAATCAATTTATAAATATTTAATAATTACCCATACTGCAGTTTCATTACTGAAAGAACGAATAAAATTTATGGTGATTCGGACGAGTTCATCTTTACTTCCTTGCCTTGTAAAATTTTACAAAGAAATAATAACAAAACAACCATTCTATTTTCATTTAGAATTATCCTGTAAAAATATTATGAAATATAAAATTTCTTTTTAAAAGTAGGTTGTCCTAATAATTATGGCCGGTAGTGTACAAATATTAAATAAAAAGAGAAACCGCAAAAGTTGTTTTATAAAATATGTTGTATTTTATTTTTTATATTCCGCTACACGTGTTTCTTGTCATCTCGCGGCCTTCATCAGGAAAAGAGCTGTTGTTTCTACATATTAAAAGGAATTAATTATCGATATAGTTTCTATGTTCAGTTATCGTCTTGTTTGTGTTTCGTAGTAGTGTACACTTTCTTGTACTTGTGAGGAAATCTTTCTCTGCTTTAAGGGGTAAAAAATAATTTAGGATGGATCAAATATCGGGCTGGTTTGTTTTTATATGCATAGACACACACATACATATATACAAATCTAAACACACTTCCGAAAGGTAAGAACCCTGTTACATATTACCGCACACATGCCCACCAACATAACAAATGAAATTACGAAAACACACCGAGCAACGCACAAATAAATCTTCACAACACACCATCACACTACAACACCAGCAGATATTTTACTAAATACACACACACACACACACACACACACACACACACACACACACACACACACACACACACATCTACAAAACCAACTCTTACAGATACCAACCAACACAACCAATCAGATCAAACAACCACTAACTATAACAAGGAATACAATCAAATTTCCGTATGAATCTCTACATAAACCTACATATGATCCATACAGAAACAAGGAATCTACAAACATCTCGAACAATACTGACAAAAAACAAAAAAAACAAACAAGAAAAAACACACTTATGTAAAGCTATCTAAAAACTACAACACTAATTTTATCAAGAGAAACCCTCACTGGCCAAAACCCCCAGAGAGATTATCTCTTAGAAAATCCAAAACAGATAATATAAAACGATCGTTATTTTAGAAAGCCCAGCTCGAGCAATAAAACTAGTTTAAATAACTGTCAGTTAATTGCCATACGTGATACACGTTTGGGCGATAATGTCTCGAAAGAGACATGATTGACTGGGCAGATAATCCCGCAATAGGTTGCCATTGCTTTCTGCGGTAGACTGGTTGTCATCTAAGGCTATTTAACCCAATCTGTCCTGTTATTTGACTCATAGGCAGAGAGGGGAGAAATGTATTATATCATTAAGCAGTAATTAGTGGGGGATCAGTTTATTACTTCTTAACAATAGAAAACAGATCCCTCACTTTATGCCCAGTAGAAGCTTTAATCATGTTTCCGACTATTATATGTCAGTCAGTTAAGTGCCATACTTGATACACGCTTTGGGCGATCATGTCTCGAAATAGAAATGACTGACTGGGCAAAAGATTATCCTGGAGTAGGTTGCCATTGCTTTCTGCGGTAGACGGATTGGAAGTCAAGGCTATAGAACCCAATCTGCCCTGTTATTTAAACCATAACTGGAGGGAAGAAACGGATTAATATCTTTCCCAAGGGTATTTGTGTGTAAGTGAATGTGAGGAATTCAACTGGAATTCGAACTCGGCTCCCCGATTTGTCGTTTTGAGTCGATATCCAATATATATTTAAATAATACAAAACCGAAAATAATAAACCTGTTCCTATATACACTTACAAAAAACGAAATTGACCTATTAAAATTTGGCCTAAACTTCTGCCCTTCACCGAAAAGCAATATCTTCTTCTTTTAAGTGCCATGTTCTTTCAGGACGTAGGCGATCATGGCTTTCCACATCTCCCTATCCCTGGTGGCTCTTCTCCTGTTACACTACACAACTCTTGTTCCGTCATCCACCTGATCAGGTCCTTCAAATATGTTATCCGCTGTTTCCCCTGTCTCTTTTTCTCTCTATCTGACCTGTTAGTATCAGGTTTTCCAAGCCCTCCTTCCTCATAGCCTGTCCCAGGAACTTTAGTTGTCTCTTCCTGATGCTCAATATTAATTTCCTTTTCGGATTCATTCTTTCCAAAACCTCATCATTGCTCACATGCTCGGTCCATGATATCCGCAGCATCTTTCTGTGGAACCACATTTATGCTGCTTCAAGTTTTTCCTTCATCTTTGATGATATGTCCAACATTCATTGCCATATTGAAGAACCGACATCACATAGCAATCCAATACTCTCTTCTTTGTTTCTAGCAAAATTATCTTGTTTCTTAATACTTTACTCAACTTCTGGAATGCTTCTTTCGCCATGCCAATTCGCCTTCGGATCTCAGTGTTGCACTTTCCGTATAACAGACCTAAAAAAAAGACCTTAAAGAATCCGAACGCAAACTCAAAATAAAAGAAACCTTTAATAAAAACGGAAACATTATAGATGATCCATTAGTAAAAAATGAATCAATTTCTTCCCAACAAGAACAATAATACAAACAAGCTAAACATATCTTTTGAAAAACTGTAGAACTTCGACTTACAAGAAAACTCCAAACCGTTCAACAAACTTACATACAAGCAAATACCAGCCTGAGAGAACATCCGGAAAAATGACAACATAATTATAAAAGAAGCAGGTGAAGGCAGCACGAGAGTAATCATAGATAAAATATATAAAACAAAAATCCTTGAAGCTTTGGGGATAAGAACAACTACAAACTAATTGACACCAACGTAGAAAAAATATTATATCAAAAATAACAAATTCTGCAGAACATACAATAAGATATTACAAAAAAGAAAAGAATTTTCTGTTAAACTTCATACCAAAAACAAGGAAATTTTAAGGACTACCAAAAGTTCACATATCAAGTAAAATAAAAACAGCTATCCAGATACAAAAATCTGAATACATTAACATAACAAATCCTAGTGATTTTACATTCAGACCTATAGCAGCAAGACTAGCCAATTCAGCTAGTAGGTTCAGTAACTTAATAGACGCAATACTACAACCATTCAGTCAGTTAAAGTGCCATACGTGATTCACGCTTGGGCGGTCATGTCTCGAAAGAGACATGACTGACTGGGCAGAAGATTATCCCGCAGTAGGTTGCCATTGCTTTCTGCGGTAGACTGGTTGACGACCAAGGCTATAGAACCCAATCTGTCCTATTATTTGATTCATAACTAGAGAGGGAAGAGATGTATTATATTATTAAGTAGTAATTAGTGGGGGATCAGTTTATTACTTTATAACAATAGAAAAACGTTCCCCCACTTTATGACCAGTAGAAGCTTTAATTGTTTTCAACTATTATGTTCAATTAGTCAGTTAAGTGTCATACGTGATACACGCTTGGGCGATCATGTCTCGAAAGAGACATGACTGACTGGGCAGAAGATTATCCCGTAGTAGGTTGCCATTGCTTTCTGCGGTAGACTGGTTGACGACCAAGGCTATAGAACCCAATCTGTCCTATTATTTGATTCATAACTAGAGAGGGAAGAGATGTATTATATTATTAAGTAGTAATTAGTGGGGGATCAGTTTATTACTTTATAACAATAGAAAAACGTTCCCCCACTTTATGACCAGTAGAAGCTTTAATTGTTTTCAACTATTATGTTCAATTAGTCAGTTAAGTGTCATACGTGATACACGCTTGGGCGATCATGTCTCGAAAGAGACATGACTGACTGGGCAGAAGATTATCCCGTAGTAGGTTGCCATTGCTTTTTGCGGCAGGCTGGTTGCCGACCAAGGCTATAGAACCCAATCTGTCCTGCTATTTAACCCATAACTGGAAGGAAGAGACGGATTCATGACTTTCCCAAGGATATTTGCGCGTAAGTGAATACAATGGATTCAACCATTCACGAAGCAGATTAAAAGCTACATCAGAGATGATATTCACTTACTTAGCTCAATACCACAAAAAGTAGAGCTGGGAACACTTATGTCAACATTTGACATCATTAGCCTACATAGCAACATACCCCATGAATTGGGTAAACAGGCAACGTCACACTGGATTGAAAAAAGATCTACAAACACTACACCTCAGATTCACCAAGGAATTCATCATCGATAATATAGATTTAATTCTAAACAATAACACATTTGAATTTGACAGCAAAAGGTATATCTAAACCCTAGGGAACGAAAATGGCACCAACATATGCTACCCTGACATATGCCACCCTAAACATTAGCTTACCTGAAGAAAAAGCCTATATGAAAACATAAAACACATCTATGGGGATAATATGATAACCCACTTCATTAAATCTTGGAAACGATACTTAAATTCCAAACTCTACTTCAGAAGTTGCACCCGAAAATCAATTTCACCCTAGTGTACAATCTTCTCGAATTGCCATTTTTAGATATACTCATTACAAATAGAAACAACCACATAATCACAGATATCTACCACGAACCTTCAGACACCCAACAATATCTCCATTTGAAGTGCCATCACACAAAAAGCTGGTTAAAATCCATCCCCTATTCCCTAGCACGTAGGGGTTTCCCCTATAGTGACCGACAAGCACCTCCAAACAATCCGCCTAGAAGAACTTTATGAAATCCTACAAAAAACAAATCCACCCCTCAACACTTATAAACAAAGGTTTGGAACTGACATAAAAATATTTTTAGACGAACTACGAAACCTAATAAAAACGCAACCTCAAACAGACGGTAGCAAATATCTCAACATACAACAGGAACACTGCAGAGCTATTTATAGAAATTGCAAAAAAATTATACCTACTTAACACAACTGATAAGATGAAAAACATACTAAAAACAACCAAAACAATTAAGAGCGAACGCTAACCAAAACTTGAGACACATATTAACCTCATCCAAATTTGGCCAATACACAATTCAAGGGGTTATTAAATCTAACAAAAAGAGATGTGGGGTTAGTGATATGATGATAGAAAGAAACACCTGCAATTTTTAAAACCCCACAAAGACATTCACAATAAACAAAAACTTAAAAAGCACCTTCAAAAACGTGGTTAGCCAAACACTAACGAACAGAGTTTCCACAAAAGCAACATCAAATTACCAGAAAACAGAAAACTTTTTGTATCACAACACATCTTTTAGTGTAACCAAGGCAAATTCAAAGAGTAGACTGGAATGCGTTTTGCGATTTCCCATGCGACGTCTCTTGGGAAAAAAGTGTTCAATGTCCCTATAAAAGACTGCGCGTCTGAGGTCTCTTCTTGGGTGAAAGCTGGCACTGATGCCTTCATACCGACCAGGAAGTTCCGTATCAAAACTCATATCTACCCCTGGATCTCTCCTGCCAGTTCGGCCGCTATTGCCCACAGGAACCTCTTCTTCCGTCTATTTCGGAGCCATGCTTCTGACCATAATAGGCGCCTATTTGCCTCTGCTCGTAATAAGCGTAAGAGTGTCCTGAATGACGCTAAGCTCTTGTTTGCTGAGAGGCAACGCATAGCCCCCACCCCCGAAAGTTTCTACTCGAAAGTTTATTAGAGGCTCTGCAAACGTGCTGAACATAAGCAAATCCCCCATGCCTCCGTTAATCAATAAATTCGAGATCCTTACGGCATCTGTGTACAAGACCAAGTGTTTTGCTCGTAGATTTTCATGCACCCCCTCATTCGACTTTTCTGGAGTATCAGCACCCAAATTTAGTAATTCTAGTAAGCAATATACACTGGTTTATTTTAAACCGAAATTATATTGATTGGAATAAAAGATTTTCTGATTAAAAAGTAAAATTAAATTTACTACCATTTTCGATTGATCGACACATTACGTAAACAGTAGCCAAATTTCTGTCTTAAAAATGTTGTAAAAATAAAAAATACCTCGTTGACACGTCATTTAAGTCAATTTTTTAAATCGAAACTTATCTGATTTCTAACAAGTAGTAAGTTTCTGCAGGCATACAGAATTACCCCAAATAACGGAACACCAGCCTCACAATCGACAACTGAGGTGATGTTCGCACGTCGGGTAATATCTGTCTTCGACAAATTACGACCAAAAAAGAAAAGGCCAGGTAGCGAAAAATTTATTCAAGTAAAAAATACAATCCTGGTGAAAAAGTATACTTTAAGGTCTACAAACAGAATAAATCGTTTTGGGAGATTGGAAAAATGGAAAAGCGCCTTTCACCATGATGTACTTGGTGAAAGGCGAAAAATCTACGTGCAGGAGGCACATTAACCAGATCAGACCACGCTCTTCAGACGTGGTTGACAGCCGTCCCGCGGAAGAAACATACGTCTATGTAGGTGATTTTCGATACTCTTGATATACCAACGCCAGTAACGATTTTACCTGAGGTACGCCGATTCAGGAGGAAAAGAAATCATTTAAAAGTGGTTCTAAAACGTAGGAGATACGCTACGATTTGTTCAAAAAACGAAGTGCTTTTTTTGTGTTTTTTTCTTCTCATTTCCTGTAAAAAAATTTAAAAAAAAGTATATAAAAAACTGTTTTACTCCCACGGAGTAAAGTTTTAGGAGGCGGGTGTTATGGTGAAACACGCCTATTTTATAGTGAATAAACTCTCCCACCTAATTTAAGTAGGAGTAGTAAGAGGAACAAGGGTCACTCAATGTTGGACAATAGTAGTCGACAATTAGTCGAATACGAAAGTAGTCAGCGACCTGACAAGATTACACTGCGTAATAGATATTATATCAAGTTCTTAACGCTTTGTACGTCAAACCTATTAGGACCGACTTTAGTACAAATACTAGCCTCCACTGCGAAAATTACTCCAACACTCACCGACATAATATGGCGTCCCTCTGTCTCTTTAAACTCATGGCCTCTTCTCTGACTTTTTTCTTGGTGCCCGACACTAGAATTTAAATGTGCCACTAGATTGGCATGTAGGTCCTACCCATTTACCGTTGAGATTGTTAATGCAACCTAGGCTTCTACTCCAACAGTTTCTTTTCTCGCACTTCCCGCTTGTAGAAACTTCTTTCGTTTACTTGTTTCACTGATAGCTACAATCTACCCAAATTTGAATGCAACCTCAATTTTCATCTTCTATTTTATTGAATCCTGTTCATCTTTTATTTTTTCTCCAATACCGCATGTAACCAGTCTTTTCAGTCAGTGTAACCCCTTGCGCACGAAGGGTGGTTCCTTCTTGTTTCGGGTGAAATGATTAAGAAAATTACTTCCTTGAAAATCGAGCTAGGACAGATGTGAACTCGGGTCTCATTTAACATTTGCCATCGGTCGGCCAAATCTTTGCTGATTCACTTGAGAATGCTTTTAGAGAAGCGATGTCTACAGGAAACAAGATTTCTATTATTAAGTTTACGTTTTTCTTCTTCTGAGCAGATCGAAATTTCTTAAAGATTTGTTTCGAAGTTTACCTTTAATTGTCATATCCACCATTCATTTAAATCTCGGATTAAAGATTTAAGAAGCAAATTCAATTTACAGGAAGACTGGAAAGTCAAAGCGGCTTTCAATGACGTGCTGTAGTATTCAGACCTTTACTCTTTTATGCTGCTGAATGACGTAACCTCGGGGTACTGAGCTAATTTATCCCTCGTCGCTCGGCTGATGTTGGCGTTTTATTCTGGTGAATTGATTTGCATAAACATCTAAAGAGATTTGCATAGGCAAGTGAGTGTCTAAAATATGCAATTCAACAGCACTCAAATTCCTAATTCTGCTAAAATTGCGCCTTTCTAAAAATAAATAAATACATAAACGATAAGCGTCTGCTTTCTTTCTTGGATCTATATATATATTGTTTTATAAAGTTCAGGCTGGAGAATGTCTTCGATATTTATTTTATAAATTGAACGATTTTTAGCTCTAAAAATATTTTTTCTTTCATGGGTAGTGTAATCGATAATGACTCACAGTGATATAATCTTGAATGTTTTTCGGGTTTAAATAGACAGTAAAATGTTGATCTATGTCGACCCAGGATGTTTTTTCCACCTGAATCCATCCTGCATATATACAAGTCAACCATCCGTCCGTGCATGGAGTACTGCTACCATTTATGGTCAGGTGCCCCTGCCGTTCTCCTCAGTGTTCTTGACAGGCCCCAAAGGAGAGTCTGTAATGTGATAGGTACTGATCTGGCGGCTCGACTGCAGCCACTTCCACACCGACGAAATGTGGCCTCCCTTTGTCTGTTCTATAAACACTTACATGGCTTCTGCTCAGACGAACTTAAGTCACTGATGCCTCCTCAACAGGTGTTTACTCGTGCAACCAGACTGGCTAACCAGACTGGCAGAATGGGTCCTACCCATTCACAGTCAGGTTAGCCAAATGCAGACTACAATTCTACTCCTGCAGCTTCTTCTCTCGCACTTCCCGCCTGTGGAACTCACAAAGTCAATACTCATCTACTAACCACTGGACTCTAGCTCTCTCCCCACCCCCGTATAATCTTCCCTTCTCACCACCTATGTATATGTCATCGCACCTGCTTTCTCAGCTTTCTATTGTTCCTTTCTAACTAGTTTGTACTCCTCACTCTTTTCTAATTAATCTTTTTACATTTATGTAACCCCCTGCACATCAGTGGCGTTTCCGCCTTGCTCAGGGTGAAATGATTAAAAAAAAACTTAAAAATTAAATCAACTTCTTTCAAGATATAGGCGGGTCATGGCGCTCTAAAACTTTCTTTCTTTTATAGCGCTAAGTAATTTTTGTACTTTTTTCGCACAACTCTTTGGCATTTTTCAGACATGCATAGATACAAATATATTACGGAGCCTCTTATTGTTAATCGCAGTTTATTTGAAAATGAATATATATATATATATATATTCGTCATTCACACGCAAGCCTGTTTTGCTGTATCACAGCTCATCAGTGTGGCTAGACATTCACTTGCTTCTAGCCGGGATGGAAACTCGACCGATCTGGTGTCTGTAGGAATCGATAACCCCTAAGCCATAGGCGCATGGAATCAGAGAAGGGAAATTTTAGCGTGTTATATATAAGCGGTGTATATACACGCCAGTCACCGACAGAACTCAATTTATTGCTGAAGAGTTATATATATATATATATATATATATATATATATATATATATATATAAATTAAAAGTACATTGCCACACGGACATTTCTCTGTTTCGAGATAGAATCTCGTCATCAGGCAATGTTGGATGTTGGTTAGGAAATACATGCTTTCTGTTTTTCTTTCATTTTTCTTTTCATTCCTAACGGTCAAAGTGTCAACCGACTTTTAACTTAATTTTATTTATTCTTATTTTAACTGCTACTCACTAGAGATCCTATTACCTTTGATGTATCCATTCTTGTACCAAAAATGTCCTTTCTGCTTTCTCAATACCTTGACCTCTTCTCATAGAAAACAAGAAAGAGATGAAGAAAGAATTAAAACAATATATTTATTCAAACTTAAAGGAGCTTGTGAGTAAATTTACGCTTCTTACCTGGATATATATATATATATATATATATATATATATATATATATATATATATATATACTAGCAGTATAGCCCGGCGTTGCTTAGGTGCAATAAAAGCTTTAAAACTAATCTATGATCCTGGAGCTCAGACACTTTGGACGTTGGCACGAAAGACTAAAAAGCAATAGTTGTTTCCCGTTAAATCGAAACCGTAGACTGAAAGAAAAAAGGAATGGATATAATTCAAATTTTGATTTCCTGGTATCGTCGTAAACTGAATTTTGAAGGCTAAATAAGTCCTCTGAGTAAGTGGTATCATGGCTGATACTAAGGACTACAATTATACCTACTTAGAGCCAAACCCGAAGCAAAAACTAAAATAAAAGTGCTGAAAAAATAGAGACATACATATATGCGTGTCATTCGGCAGGATTCCAACCTGCGATCCCTATCTACATAAAAAATAATGTTCAAAAATAATGTTCAAAAAATCATTTCATATATATATATATATATATATATATATATATATGTGTGTGTGTGTGTGTGTGTGTGTGTCGCCATAGAAATAAATATAAATTACAATAATTATAAATAATAATTACAATAATTATCCTATTGCCCCAGTTAGGCCCGATAAAAAAACTTCAAATTTATTTTTAAAAGACAACCTAGCAGTTACCTCCACACCACCTACCCTGCTAATTCTAGGGTCAGGCCACATATCTCCCACTACTAAGGAAGAATTACTACTAACTACTTCCGCCAACCCAACCTCATGAAAACCAATACATCCCAAACACTTCCTTTACGTAAACTAACCTTTGGACTTAGAATTTTCTTCATTTTCTGTTTAGAAGGGGTTGAAGAAGGCATGCTTTAAAATGACATGCTGAAAATAGTTATTTCCCCGCTCAGTTTTATCGGAATTTACAGAAAAATAAGGATATATATATATATATATATAGCACGTATAGATGATCCACGTATACTATCTTAATATGTATAGGAAAGAATATTAAAACGTTTTGAATTTGAAAATGTGTTTTTTTGACAGTATTTGTTTATTTCTACTATTATATTTTATATTTCAGACTGCCCTCGGCCCTTCATCAGAAACAAATGATTTTAAAATTTGAATTAGTAACGTATTTCGCGAGATTTCGCGAGAGCGTCAATGAAGAGTTTGTTTACATCACGTGACGCGTTTGTGGAGAGAGTTTTTGTTTTTACATCAAGTGACTTTGAAAGCGACAGATTTTTTAGAAATTATGTTTGTAAACGTAAACTTATCTTTAATAATGCTTATAAATTTGTTTTAGATAAACAATTTTTTTAATTGTATCTAAAAAAGTTTTAAAATATTTTTAAATGTATCTAAAAACGTTTAATTATTGAAGTGTTTGTAAAGATTCAAAGCACCTAAGTCCCTATTTAACCCTAGCTTGTGTGTATTTAATTTTAAAATCCAGTATTTTTCTTTCTTTCTACGTGCGTATGTAGAACTATATTTGGAGTCTATTAGTAAACATTTGCAATTTTCTAAGGTGTGACACGGTTGATTGAAATGTGCTCCTACTAGGGAATATTGATTATTTTGGCGTATATTAAGTTTGTGATTATTGAAGCGAAATCTAAAGTTATTACTGGATTCTCCAATATATCCACTATTGGGACATATTGAACAAAAGAGGAAGTATATAATGTTTTCGCTGTCACAAGTGAGGCGTGGTGGCTGCAGTTTGATGTTGGTGTTGGGTACAGAGAATATTGTGTCGTTTTCCAAATGTTTACAAATTAGGCACCTGGATTTCTGACATTTTAAATTCCCTGATAGGTTTGTGTTTTTTAGATATTTGTTAGAAGTGAGGATAGTTGATAGGTTGGGTATTTGTCTGATTGCATTTATGGGTGGTTTATCGAAAATGTCTTTGATTTTTTTGTTTGATTGGAGGTTCTTGTAATCATTTTTTAAATTTTTGATAAATGTGTGTGAATCATGATTGTGGTTAAAAACCATGGGGATTCGGTTGTTGTTTTTTCTTTTTTTGTATGTGAGAAGTGTGTTACGATTTATGTGGATGGTTTTATTTAGTGCTTCTTTTATTATTTTTATTGGGTATTTACATTTTAGAAATTGCTTTGTTAGGTTGTTAATGTTGCTTAGAAAATCTGGATGGTCTGAGCATATGCGTTTGATTCTTAGAAATGAGCTGTATACGATAGATTTCTTTAATTTAAGGTGATGACAACTGTTAAAGTGTAGGAATTTATGTTGGTTTGTGGGTTTGTTGTATAGACTGGTGGAAAGTGTATGTTTGTTTAATTTTAGCATGACGTCTAAGAAAGGGACGGATGTGTTCGAGTACACCATAGTAAATTTAATTGTATTATGGAAGTTGTTGCAGAAAGTAAAGGTTTATAATTTTTCTACTCCATGAGTCCATAATAAGAAAATGTCGTCAATGTATCTAAAATAATGTGATGGTTTGTATTGTGAATTGTCTAGTATCTTTCTTTCTAGAATATGCATAAAGATATTGGCATAACTAGGTGCCATTTTCGTGCCCATTGCTGTGCCACTAATCTGTAAATAGTGTTTGTTGTTGAATTTAAAATTATCGTGTGTTAAGATGAAATTTACTAATTGGCATATATCTGTGATTCGGTTGTTAGGTAGTTTGTTTTTAAGGAACTCATGGCAAGCTGATACTCCTTCAACATGTGGAATGTTCGTGTACAGAGACGTAACATCCATCGTTACTAGGATATTATCATCGCGGACTAAGTTCATGTTTTGTAATTTGTTGAGAAAGTCAGTAGTGTCTCTAATATAACTAGGTATGTCAGGCAATAAAGGTTTTAGGATATTGTCTATGTATCCAGATATAAGTTCTGTAAGAGTACCAGTGCCTGATATTATAGGTCTGCCAGGTGGTGTGATTTTAAAGGCTTTTAAAATTTTATAGATATCTTCATTGTTTGATTGTTTATTATGATGTGGGTTGGATGAAGAGGTGTTAGGGTGTTTTTCTGAGATGATTTTGGGGAGTTTATGTAGTTTTGGGATAGTGTCGAATGTTGCTGTTTTGGGGTTCTCAGGAATAAGAGATTTTATTTTATTTTTGTGCTGTGATTCAGGTTCTGCATGAGAAGTGATAATTCTGTTTTGTAAGTGCTGGTCGGATCTAGAGGTAAGGGTACATAGAACCTGTTATTTTGAAGTTGTGATTCTGTTTCTTTAAGATAGTTGTTGGTGTCTAAGATGGTTGTAGCTCCTCCCTTATCGGCTGGTACGATAATTATGTTTCGGTTGTTTTTAAGTGTATAGATGGCTTGGTGTTCTACTTTGGATAGGTTGTGTTTTTTTTGTTAGGTGTCCTTTGTTTTTTAAGAAGTTATCCATGTGTTGTCTAGCTTTGTTGGCATATTGATCCAAGTGTTGGTTGCGTCCACTTGGGGGAGTCCATAGTGTATTATTTTTCGTAAGAGGAAGTTTGGAGTGTGAAGTGTTGTTGTCAGTAGAAGTGGACTTGTTGCCGGAGAAATATTCTTTTAGTCTCAGTCTACGAAGGTATTTTTCCATATCGTAGCAAAGGTTTAGAGGGTTTAGTGGTTGTGAGGGGCAGAATGATAATCCTTTATTTAATAAAGAGGTTTCTCCTTGGGTGAGAGTATATTTAGATAGGTTTGCGATGTGATTATCAGCATAGGTGTTATGGGTGTAGCGTACAAAGTGAGGGCTTCGTGGAATGTGTTCTATTAGGTAGTTATTCGGGTGAGGTATGTGTTGTAAAATGGGGTCCTCAGCAATTAGTATATTGAGTGTTTGGTTTTTCAAAAATATATACTGTGTCAGCTTTTTTTCGTACAGGAAATTGAGTGTTTTTTTTACTTGAAAGTATTGGAAAGGAGAAATATATATAAGTTTTGTAAATCGTGCAAACTCCCTGAAACTACTACGTCACTAAAGAAATAGGCGATATCACCTTGTCAGGGCACAGCACTTGCAAGAAAATCTCTGACGATGATGGTAGGAAGTGGTAAAGGATTTTATAATTAATACACACAAAAGGCCAAGCTTCTCTAAAAGGATTACACAAAAAGGAAAGATGATGTCTCACTGCTGTGATGACAGCGGTAATTATAAAATTAATTTCCTAGTTAATGGCAGACATTACAAACATAATTCCCCAGTTAATGGCAGAGCTAGTTATATAAAAAAAATATCTCATTTCTTACATTTATCCCTTTTCGTTCCTTTGTAAATTTTTACGTGCGCTTCTTTTTGGGTCGGCTTGTTTTTTAATTTATTTTTAATTTTTTGTCAGTTAAGTGCCATACGCGATGCACGCTTTGGGCGATCATGTCTCAAAAGAGACATGACTGACTGGGCAGTAGATTATCCCACAGTAGGTTGCCATTGCTTTCTGCGGTAGAGTGGTTGCCAGGCAAGGCTATAGAACCCAATCTGTCCAGTTATTTAACTCATAGCTAGAGGGAGAAGTCATATATTATATTATTAAGTAATAATAATTAGGGGATCAGTTTATTACTTCATAACAATATAAAACTGACCCCCCACTTTATGGCCAGTAGGAGCCTTAATCATGCTGCCAACAATTATATTCAGTCAGTTAACGGCCATACGTGATACACGTTTTGGGCGATCATGTCTTTCTGCGGTAGATTGGTTGCCAGCTATAGAGCTATAGAACTGAATTTGTCCTATTATTTAACCCATAATTGGATGGAAGAGACGGATTAAATACCTTTCCCAAGGGTATTTGTGCGTGATTGAATGCAAGGAATTCAAGTGGAATTCGAACTCGCCTCCCCGATTTGTCGTTCCTAGTCGATATCCATTGCACCACAACGCACATCTATTTTTTGTTTATGTTTTACTAATATTTCGAATTCTATTCGAGTTCGTTGCATTCACTTTCGTGCACAGTTCTTTGGAGGTTCCTAATTGGATTTGTATTTGGCAAAATCAATATCAAAGGTTTTTTTCCCAGAAACTGTTAATGGAAGATTTATTCGTGTTTAAATAGTTCGCAAAATGTCGATAAACCCTAATTTACTAATATATACTCTGGTATGAGGATTTTTCGCCAGGACTGCTTACAACGTTTGTTCTTTGCCTTTTTTTTATCTTTTGCTGTAATGCTAATATCTTTTAGCAATCGAACACTTTTAAAGGTAGTCTGGTGTTCTTTTGTCTAGTCATTCTTCATTATTTGATTATTCGCTCTTTGCTGATTTTCGTTTGTTGAGTATAGTATATATGTCATCACTAAGTATCAACAGTACATGTTTTATATAAATATTTACCAGCTGTACATTTCATCTGTAGTTGGAGACATAATATTGTTGGCATTAAATAACCCATAGAGGTGTTGATATGCCGCTACACAAAACCAACTGACCAATTAACCTCATCACGACGTCTTGTGTTCGCCGAATCTGAAATAAAACTGAACGTCTAATGCTTACCGCCTGAAGAATGCGTGACTGCCACGAAAAGAAACTAACAGTTGTAGTTGCATCAGGACATTGGTGTAAAATCCTTTGTTAAATAAAGACGGAAGCTGACGATGGTTCGTCTGAAATAGGCCACACTTCCAATTCACCATGGGTGTAAAATCCTTTGTTAAATAAAGACGGAAGCTGACGATGGTTCGCCTGAAATAGGCCTATACTTTCGATTCACCATGAAATAACGTCTCTGCCTACTTTTTTTTCTTATATTTGCTCTATATGTATTTATATGCATATATGTTTAGAGCTCTCTTTGAGAGTTGTCCTCCCACTGTATGTACAGAAATACTCCTTTGGATTCTTCTATACCCACACAGCATACTGATATATATATATATATATATATATATATATATATATATAAGCATACGGAGTAGATATAGAAGAATCCATAGGAGTATCCTGTACGTACAGTGGGAGGATAACTCTCTAATAGAGCTCTAAATATATATGTATATAAATACATATAGAGCAAATATAAGAAAAAAAGTAGGCAGAGACGTTATTTCATGGTAAATCGGATGTTTGGCCTGTTTCAGGTGAACCATTATCAGTTTCGTCTTTATTGTAAAATCTTCTGTACAATAGAGACGGAAGCTGATGATGGTTCGCTTGAAATAGGCCATACTCCCGATTTAACATGTAAGAATGTACCTGCCTAAATTTTTTTCTTACACACACACACACACACACACACACACACACACACACACACACGTATATATATATATATATATATATATATACCCCCTTTGGAAATTAACTGAAACAAAACGAATAATGTCTTCCTATGATCTTTCACACTTTCTATGATAGGTATACGTCGTCTCTTGGTCTTGTTTTTCTCCTTCAACCACATTTTCCTTTACGTTTTGGACCGATGGATCCAGTTTCTTTCTTCGTCTTGATAACACGACAAATATTTGAAAGGCTGACACCACTAATATCCTCAATCTCTCTGGACGGCATGCCAGTGTGTTCGTGCAGCTTTACAATATTCGAACGCTTCCTTGGAGTAACGTCTGTCGCAAAGGTGTCAGTAGAACAACTAATCTACAGTCCAGACAATAGTGCCTGGACGTGATAAAATATGTATTCAATCACATATTTTTCTCGGCCAAAATTTTATCATACACCCTAAAAATAAAGTTATATTACTGTACCCCACTGCAAACGACCTAATCTGAGGAAAAATCGATTACATGCCTGTATACTGAAAGAAAAGGACTAAAGCAATTGGTTTGCACAAGGGTGTATATAAGGGCAAACACAAGTCGTTTCCCAACTAAACTTTACTTAATTTTCATTAAGGAGCTTTCGGTATATAATTACATTTATTACATTACGGTATCAATTATCATGATAAACTGTAATGCCAGTTGTATTCCATTGACCACAATGAAATACATACATTGCTGAACGCATCGTGCTACTGAAAAATAAAGTATCCCCAGGATTAGCATAATCCCTGATTAAGATATACATGCTAATTTCGTCATTAAATGAGTAAACCCAAAAGTCCTCAGCGTTCAAATGATCTTTTTAGTGTTATCGAGTTATGCTTCAAAATAAACTTCGCTTTGGTTTAATGCACCGTATAACCTCTAACAAAATTTATTCTCGTGATTATTGGCAGCTCTGAGTAAATCTGGTCTTCTTTTATTCGCTGTATTTGTGGTTTTAACATTTGCTGCTAAATCATAATGTTTTGTTTGTACATTCTCTTTCAATTCTAGATTCACTGTTTAGAGAATTCGGAAAAAATTCCCGTTGAAACAAGTTCATATTCTGAGGCTGCATAAATAAGAAATAGTAAAAAGAAAACCGTTAATCTATACATATAAAAGGCAATCTGTGGGTCTGTGAGTAAATGTTCTCATGTACGCTTACATTTTTTCAAACTTTCTAGGGACATATATCTACAGGGAAGCCAGGTCAACACATACCTTTTGAGTTTTAAGTGCAGCAATTTTCTCTTTCGCACTTTTTGTCCAATGGAGCCGATTGTTTACACTTGCTCCGTAAAACGTCTAATCTAAGACGGTTGCTACATTACGTCACAGAAATCAAATCACACGTGTCAAACGCGACTAAAATATGTTTTTATTAAAAAAATGAGTCTTTATAATTAATTTTAATTCCGACGTTTTAAAATTTCATTTGGTCAACAAAAAAATGTGGATATTTTCCCCGTAATTTTGAAACAAGTATTTCTTCAAACAAAAACAAAATATGTAAAAAAGAAAGTACCAATAGTTAATTTAATCATTTTAGTCTTTTTTTTTTTCAGATTTGATATTTTATACTTCAGAAAATAAAATTTTTAAAAAATACAGTTTTTTTCTTTGCTGAATATTTCATGCAGGAAATCAACTGTCTGTAATTCGTGTGGCATTAATGTAACTTTTCCTCTAAAATTAAATGTCTACATTTTTAAACTTTCTTCGAAAATTTCTGAACTGAGAGCGTAATAGTTTTTATATTTCTAATTTCAGTAAAACAAAATAAATATATTTTTATTTTTATGTTAAATTCATTTAGTCAACAAAAATGTAAATATTTTCCCTCGTAATTTTGAAACAAAAGCAAACGCAGTGTTGTTTACAATGTCACACAAAACATCAAATCACGCAAAACAAAAGAAAAAAAAATTTAATGGAAGTTTTGAACAATTTTTAAACAACAATTTTTTTATATAACGATTTTTTATATAACCGAGTCCTACTAATAAAATGTTCTGAGTTGTACGGGCAACGCCGGGTTATGATACTAGTAAAATTCGATAAAATACTGAAGAGTGAAAAATATATAACTTTGCCGAATTCTCAAATATTACAATAAATAGCAGGAGTTGACAGATTGCAACTTAATGCAATATTTTGTCATATCTCGCGTCTAAGAGAGAAGTTTTTTACTCATGAAAATGTTATAATGTTACAAGATTCCCCTGTTGAAATCGATTGAAAAACTCCGGTGTGTTTGAGAAAGCGAGATAACATGCAAGTGTTTGGGATTTACTGTTAAGTGAACTGGGAGAAAATTTCCGTTGAAACAATTTTAAGTTGTATTCTTTCAAACCTCGTCGAGTTGAGATCGTAGTTTGTGAGAGTCAAAGCCATAAGAAAAGCTGACTACGACCTTAAGTGTTTGTGGTTTGGATTGACGAGCAGAGAAATAAGCTTACCTGCGTTTCATTTAGAAAAAACTGAGTGAATTAGGAAATTTTTTATGGTTACGGATAAAAGCGTTATAAGAAGACAATGTTTATATACATTTCCCAGATAGTGTGAGTTTGTTCTTTTTGAAGTATCATCTAGAAACAGAAACAGAAACAAAGGTAGGTTGCTATAAGAGAAAGAGGGAAAGAAAAACTGGAAGTCGTAAGAGCAAAAGTGACAGATATCCAAGAATCCAAAGCGGTGGGATTTCCTTACAATCCTGCTACTGTTACAAAGGAAAAGATAGGATCCTAGGCTTAAGACCCCACGTATTAACTTCACTCCAACCCGAAACTTAGGGTGGACTTGGTAAGTACATGCATTTTTCTCTGGTTCATTTAGTTTAAACCACAGTGTTTTTCAAATTTCGTATACCTAATCTGCAGTGTCATAATACGTTCTGTATATATGCATGACAGTCATAGGTTGCGTGGCAATCAAAAAGAACCCCAGACAATACTTCTTAAAATACAGTGTCTAATAGTGAAATATTTTTTTACAATCAGTTCATCCTAAGCAGGATGTGCGTTGTGGTGCAGTGGATATCGTCTCGGGACGACAAATCCGGAGCCGAGTTCGAATTCCAGTTGAATTCCTTGCATTCACTTACGCACAAATACCTTTGGGAAAGGTAATAATCTGTCTCTTCCCTCCAGTTATTGGTTAAACAATAGGACACGTTGGGTTCTTTAGCCATGACCCGCAACCAGTATACTTCAGAAAAGAATGGCAACCTACTGCGCGATAATCTTCTGCTCATTCAGTCATGTCTATTTCGAGACATGATCACCCAAAGCGCGTATCACTTATCGCACTTAACTGACTGACACCCCAAGCAAGTAGGACCGCCACTTGCGCTCAGTGAGGAAAAAAAAACAAAAAAAAAACAAGGTACAGGGGATGTCGAAGTAGAGATAGGAATCACATGAATAAAAGATGGCTATTGACGTTACATTTAAACTTTTGTATATTGTAGCTATCAGGGAAGCAAGCAAACATTTGAAGATTCCACAAAGGAAAGAGCGAGAAAAGAAACTTATAAGTAGAAGAATGGATTAAATTGAACTATTTTGACGGTATAAGGATGGGACCTAAATGCCAATCTATTAGCACGAGTAAATTCATGTGTAGCTGTTAGAGTAGAAGTGGGTATTGTATTTGAGTATTTGAGTATTTTGACGGTATAAAGGATGGGACCTAAATATCGAGGTACATATGTATATATATATATATATATATATATGTGTGTGTGTGTGTGTGTGTGTGTGTGTGTGTGTGTGTTTGTGTGTGTGTGTGTTCTTGAATATTGGAACCACAGAAGAAGACTTCCAACAGACAGGAAAGCAGGAGGAAGATAGGCAGAGGTTGTAGAGTTTAGAAAGGATAGAGGAGAGTTCAGGGGCACAATTCTTCAAAACTATGATTGGGATTCCATCCCCACCACTCGCTTTGTGAGGGTCCAGTTTTGAGATTATGCTAGAAATCAGCGAGGGCGTGATGTGGAGGTCATTCAATTGGGCCTCAGTTCTAGATGGGAAATCGGGTGTATGAATTCCAGCCGAATCCAGAGTGGAATTGGTCGAGAATCTATGGGCTAGGCATTCAGCCTTGTCCGCTGAGGAGGTGAGGACCTCAAACTCGTTTATTAGTGGGGGTATTGAGGACTTACTCTTGCTAAGCATGCGTTTGCAGAGGCTCCAGTAGTCTTTGGTACCGAACTTGGAGGATGTTATGCGCTGCTTCATCCTGGCAGCAAACAGCATCTTAGCTTCGTTAAGTATCTTTTTACACTTATTACGAGCTGAGGCGAAAAGGCGCCTGTTTTGGTCCGACACGTGGCTACGATAAAGCCGGAAGAAGTGATTCCAGTGGGCAATGGCGGCCGAGCAAGCGGTCGTGAACCAGGGAGACGAATGGGATTTAAGCTGAAATTTCCTGGCAGGGATGAATGCATCGATGCCAGCCTTAACCCAGGAGGAAACCTCTGATGCACAGTCTTCGATGGGAAGACTAAGAACATTGTTCCAAGGGACGTCGCAGAGGAAGTCACAGAACGAATCCCAGTCTGTTCTTTGATAGCAGTAGGATATTCTGTTGGTCTGGGTTTCTTGCGTAGGGGTGGAGTGGCACGAGATGTTGACAGAAACTACGGCGTGGTCAGAGTTTCCGAGAGGGCAGAGCTGTCTGGTGGAGCCATTATTTGGGGTGGAAGTGAAGCAGAGGTCTAGTAGCGAGTCCCTTCCGTTAGGGCTATTGGAGAAACGCGTGGGGAAGTCCACCACTTGCGTAAGGGATTGGGAGATCGAAAAATTAAAGGTGTAGACACCAGCAGGGTCGGTTACAGAGTTTTCCAGCCAGTTAGTTTGGTGGGAGTTAAAGTCACAAAACACAAAAATATGGGCAGATGGGTGCGAAGAAATGGCCTTGTCGATAATGTCAGAGATGCTGTCAAGTATAGAACAGTCAGAGGAGGAGGGGGCGCGGTAGAGGAAGAAGTGATAGCTAACGGAGCTTAGAAGTGAGAGACGGAAGCACATGAAAGACTGGTCCAGGGATTCGAGAGATGTTACTCTAGCTAGGGGGAGGTGTTCACTGACATATACACCAAGCCCATGCATATGGACGTTGGAGTCCTTCCTGCATGAGTGGTGTCTTTAGGCAATTTTTAATAACTGTGTTCTTTAAAATCTTTTATCTAACCATATTAGGAACAAAAATTGAATGTGTCAAATGTGTACTAGTCAAACGTTCTACAATATAATTGTATTGAACACTTTTTAATACAAATGAGTACTAGTCTAACCCTATTAGGACCAAAAACTCAGTATTAAACAATCAATCAATCAATCAATCAATATATATATATATATATATATATTAAAATAAATTTTCAAAATTCAAAAATGTTGAATGAAGATTAACATTTACATGAACATTAGCATGAACATTACCTTTGATAATTTCACATGGACGAATGGGCCAAAGGATAGTTTTGATGACCCTATGGGAGCGTATGATTCAGCCCAGGTAGCAGATCTTGTAGGTATTTATATTTTAGATGTTCTAAGTAGGTTCTTAGACCCAAAACAAATAGGCCTATATTGGGATGATGGATTAATATTTATCCCTAATTCCAATGGGCCCATACAAATAGAATACACAAAAAATAATTAGAGCCCTAAATTTCTCGGTTTTAAGGTTGAAGTTAGTTCTAATCTTAAAATTGTAAACTATCTAGATATCACCATTAATTTAAATGATGGATCCTACCGGCCATTTCTCAAAGAAAATAATTCTCCCACTTATATTAATATTTTATCCAACCACCCCAAAAATATCATAAAACAGATACCCAATATAGTGAATAATAGGAGTAACCAATTATCATTCAACATTAAAACTTTCAACGCAAGTAAAGATATTTACAATAAGGCCCTTCAAAGAAGCAGATATAAGAACAAATTAACATATAATAAACCTACAATAGACCCCGAATCATCTAAAACTAAAAATAAAAGAAACTGTAGGAAAAGGAAGATAATTTGGTTTAACCCTCCTTATTGTAAATTAACTAATATCAATATTGGTAAATATTTTCTCAAATTAATAGACAAAAATTCTAATAACAGTAATCCTTTTCGGAAAAGTTTTAATAGGTACACCCTTAAAATCAGCTATTCTTTACCCCTAATATAGACAACCTCATTAATTCCCATAATAGAAGTATTCTAATGAATTTACGTAATACTGATTCTGGGTCCAGAATTTTGAACGAATGTAGCTGTAGCTCTGTGGACGCCTGCCCGGTGGAGGGCAAATGTAAATCCACCCAGGTGATTTATGAAGCCCGCATTTCTCCATCAAACAACAAAAATAACTACCGAACCTATATTGGTATGTCCGCTGGACCTTTTAAGCAGAGACTTTATAACCACAAGTATTCTTTTTCGAAAATATCAGACAGCCCTTTCACGAATATTCTGGAAAATGAAAGAGGAAGGGCTGGATCCTGTAATTAGCTGAAAACTAATAGGTTCAGCCCGTATTCCGAGGAATTTTCATGATGGGTGCTGTCTGTGTTTGCTAGAAAAAAATTTAATATTGAAGTATCCTTACCAGCACCCGCTCCTGAATCTTAGAAGGGAATTTATTAGTAAGTGCCGCCATAAAGCTAGTAAGCTAGTTTTTTGAATACTTAAATTTTAAATTTTAAATTCCTAATTTTTAGATTTTAGGATATAAATATAAATTTAATGATTTTTGGTAAATTATTTTAATTTTAAATTTAAGTAGTAATTTAACCCCTCTACCTTTCTCTCCCAGTCTCCTTTAATTGTCTATCTTTATAAAATATGGATTCTTTTACTAAACCCCTTTTTCCTTTGTTAGTATATATCTTTTTAATAATCTTTTTCACATCATAAATTTTATAACTTTTCTATATATATATAAAAAAAAAATTTAATATATATAAAAAATTTTTTAAGAAAATTTTTAAAAATATTTTTTAAATTTATAATTTCCTTCATAATTGTTATTTAGTTTGTATATACATAAAAATATCTTTAATTAGATTAATCTTAATTAAAATTTTAAAATCTTATTTTTATTTTTCCCTAAATATACTTTTTCAAATAAGTTTCATTTTTTCTCCAATCTCTAACCCTTTTAAACTTTTAAAGTTAAATTATTTGACACGTATCGAGCGTTTTCTACTTGATATTTCCTCCTTTTTCTTTCTTTTCTTTTTTCCCCTTCTTTATATTTTCTCTATACACTCTTTTTATATTCCGCCCTTTCCCTTTCTGTTCTGTTTTGTTTAACCCAATTCTCAATTTAACGACCGCCCATTCCTTAACCTTTTTCGTCTATGAAGCTAGACATGCCAAATTTCCATCTCTTCACTTACAACTCTATCAAAAATTAAAAACCAAAAGTAGACTGATTTAAAAAAAAAAATTGTGACGTATATTTCTCAAATCTTAGCCGTTAGTTTTTTTCTCCTTTTTAATCTTATTTTTCTTTATTTTGATATAGACTGTGTTGCTGAGGAGATGTGAATTCTCTCTTAAGGAGTTCATGTTGAAATGTTCATTCAACATTTTTGAATTTTGAAAATTTATTTTAATTTATATTGGCTCTGTAATTTTAATTACATTCAGCTCTCCTCCTGTATCATTCTTTAATATAAAATTTTTTAATATTAATTAGGATCAGGTTTACCTTCCTACTTTTCTGTTTCGGATTAAAGTAAAATAATATATATATATATATATATATATATATATATATATATATATATATGCTATCTATTTGACAATCTAGTACTACGGTTAGAACAATTGCATTAAACAAAACATTTGATGGTTATTTATATAACTTCCTCGCTTTCCTTTCACTTCACACACACGCACACACAGATATATATATATGTATAAATGCACGCATATTACTGTGCAAAAGTATTAGGACAAGAACTATTTTATCTTTATGAGGCAATTTGACAGAAAATAAACAATTTAATTAAGAAAAAAATACTTGTTACAAAATAAATTAAATATTTAGTATAATAGTCTTTTGCTTTGATCACAGCCTTGATTCTGTCAGGCATTGACATCACAAGCTTCTTTAATGTATCTAATGATATCTCCTGCCAAGAAGCTTGTATTTGTTCCCAAATTGTATCTTGCGAAGTAAAATTAGATTTCGCTTTTTTTTTTTATCCAAAATATCCCATAGATGTTCAATAGAGTAGTTTCAAAATAACCTGTTTAATAGAAAATATGAAAAATTAAATATAACTTCTTTTTAATAAATTTCTTTTTCACCTACTTTTAAATAATCAATATTTATTAGCAGTTTTCTTAGCTTTTCACCCTATATTAGGACGGGGGTGATTTTAAACTTTATTTTGATGCCTAAGTACTGTCTATATATATATATATATATATATTTTTTTTTTTTTTATAAGCGTTTCACCCCGAGCAAGGCATGTCACTGCCACTACTGTGCAGGGGGCTACGTAGAGTGGAGAAAGGCTGGTTAAATATAGGAAATAACAGAGGGTGGGTGATAGGCGGGTGAGGATACCGAGAATGAGGGTTGGGTAGATGAGAGTGTTGTGAGAATAGTTGGGAGTTAGTGTGATAGGAGGTGTCTATTGACCCTACATTTAAACACCTTAGGAATTAAACATACATTGCGACACGGAAATTTTTATGTTTCGAGATAGAATCTCGTAATCAGGCAATGTTGGATGTTGGTTGTGAAAATGATTAGCTACAATATTTATTGTATTGAGCACTGTTTATTAAAAAAATAAATGCCAGGGAACTCAAAATCGTAAAAACCTTGGGTCCTCTTATATATATATATATATATATATATATATATATATATATATATATATATATATATGTATGTATGTATGTATGTATATTGTCATCCGCAGACATATCTGTTTCGCCGTATCACAGCTCATCAATACGGTTAGACTCCGATTGCTTTTTTACATGCAGTAGAGAGAAAGAAAAAAAAAGAGAGAGAGACAGGGACCGAGTTAGATAAAGAGAGAGGAGTCGGAGGAGAACAAACTTGTAGCCAAATCAATGTTCTTACATATGTTATTCAGTCTTCGAATAGATGAATTTAATGTAAAATTTTCAATGTCTATATTGTTCTGTAGAAGCGCTATACTGTGCGAAAATTATTTGCCCTTGTCTTAGGGAGGAAAAGGACCAGGTTACTTTGGCATAAGCAATCATGATACGGGCTAAAAATCTGGATTCGATCGGTGAGAGCGCTGTCACCGGTGTGAAATAAACAGATATCTCTGCTACCAAGCAACTCGTCACATTGAAGAAAAAGAAACTGTTATGAAAGTATAAACAGATGAACAAACAAAAAACAAAAAACAAAAAAAAAGAAAAATTAATTCGCGTCCAGTGATGCTTCGATTATTTTCTTTTTAAAAAAAACAGATAATATTTGGTACTGCGAAAAAAAAGGGGCTTAAAGTCCAGGCTGATGTTATTGCTTTTAATCCATTCTCTAAATGAAATCAAATTTCATGTTTAGTGTTGAAGTTATTTTATCTCCGAGGCGACGTGACACGCATAAACACGCAGATCTATAAAGTTTATATCAAAATAGCACGCGTTCTCGATACGTTATTCCACTGAAAATAAATTATGGTTCGATTCAGGGAAGTTACAATTTAAACACTCAGAAGTAACAGGCAAATGCAGAAATGAAAAAAACAATGGAGAAATTATATATATATAATGATGAGCAGATCTGTCTGCGAATGACTATTATATATATATATATAATATACGCATCGCTCATTCACTAATGAATTAGAACACTCTGGCTATTGGGCGTGCATAATGATAATATACATGCTAAAAAGTCTGCCTTCTTCTGCTGTGCGCCCATAGCCCAGAGGTATAATTGCCGACTGATGCCAATTCGCTCGGGTTTCAATAATGGGTTAAAAGCAATCGGAGTCTAACCATACTGATGAGCTGTGATACAGCGAAACAGATCTGTCTGCGGATGACTATATATATATATATGTAAACTTATCGCTATACTCGTTTTGAAAAACCCTCCGAATATATACGCGGAAGGAATAAATGGTAATAAAAAAAAAAGAACGAAGCACTTGAACATCAGTCAAAGTACGTAGCCTAAAGAAAAAAACCCGAGACGAATAACTTAAAATAAAAGGCGCTCAATGCACAAGCAGAGCAAACAAAGAAAGTAACTAACGTAAAGAGCCAACCAACCTACCAAGGTTTCACCTAACCGGATCTTCCCTGAAGTTCTTTATATATATATATATATATATAGAGAGAGAGAGAGAGAGAGAGAGAGAGAATATAATTTACAGACAAATAAAAAAATGAGAGAAAACGAAACATTATCTGTTTAACCCACTATTTAACTTAAAAGTAAAAACCAAAAAAATACCAAAATTTTTAAACTGATCGATAAATATTTTCCAAAAAGCTCAGAACTAAACAAAATTTTCAATAGGAATACAATCAAATTAAGTTATAGCTGTATTAGTATTTTTATAAAGAAACAACACGTCAGAAATATAAATAGCATCTTACAAAACAAGATCATTAATAAAGAATGGAACTGCAGGGACAAAAATAAATGCCCACTTGAAGGATTTTGGAATAATACAAAAGACATTTACAAAGTAAAAGTACATGACTTAAATGGTAAAACAAAACATATTTGGGATCACCCAAAGACAATTTTAAGACCAAGTGTTTCAATCACAGGTCTACATATCAAATAGTAAACTTTGAAAAATTGTACAAAACTGGCTAGCCATGTGTGAATATTGAAATTAGAATACGGAAAAGACCCAGACATAACGTAGAGAATAGTGAAAATAGCTGAGATTTACAACTGTGACAAAATATGTAGACTATGCCAGGAAGAAAAGTTAGTTGTTATGTTATTCCCAAACAAAAATGAATTATTTAATGAAATAACAAAAATTATGACGAAGTGTAACCATACCATAAAATACGTATTAGGGTCATACAAGCATAGATGAAAACGTTATAATTTGTTCAAATTCTAAAAATTGAGCGTTGAAAAAAATTACCGTTACGTGCGTGCTCTTAAGAAAGAAAAAAACACGGTAAAATCAGTTACGCCTGAAGACACCCCATGGTAGAAACCTAGGTCGCGTAACAACTGGCTTACAAATTATATATATATATGTGTGTGTGTGTGTGTGTGTGTGTGTGTGTGTGTGTGTGTGTGAAAAGTGTATGTATTTTATTATAATATATATATATATATATATATATATATATATATATATCCGAGTGAGTATGGAACGAGGAGAGAAAAGAAAATTTTTTTCCGTCCAAAAAACTAACTTAAAATAGTTCTCGATATATGATGTATAGAGCTGTGAATATATATATATATATATATATATATATATATATATATATGCACATTGTTATATATATTATTTATATATTATATATGAGTGGTACTTATTTGAAAGTGCTCAATATCATTGATAGAGCTGACATATTCATATAGATAGGTGTGATTAGCAGTGATACAGCGAAACAGATCTTTCTGTGGATGACTATATATATATATATCTGTGTGTGTGTGTGTGTGTGTGTGTGTGTGTGTGTGTGTGTGCGTGCGTGTATGTGTCTGTGTGTGTCAAATGTGTATGTATATAAATATAACTGTATATATATATATATATATATATATATATATATATATATGTGTGTGTGTGTGTGTGTGTGTGTGCGTGTGTGTGTGTGTGCGCCCGCGCGCCTATGACTAACTTTTGGATGATGACCTCTCAGAAATACAAACATATGACAATACGACGCGGCGTCATCTGAAAAAAAATCCTTCCTTTTACAGGAACCAGACAGATATACTGCAATCAAAGTTCTCAATGCTAATTAAACGTTAGCAGTTTTGTGTTAGAGGCTGTGCAATTTACATGCATTCTTATTTCTTCCCCAGTTAACAACTGATGGGAGGTCATTTTCAATGTTCCAGTTTGTCGGATATATCAGATTTATTATTAACACAGACACAACTGGTTGTGTCGTCAGTATAAATTCTAAGTTGAGAAATGCTGGAATCAGGAAAGAGTCGTTGAAGGTAACAAAAAACGTCGTTCCAAGGATAGAACCCCGCTGGACAAATGCATTAATGTGAAAGGATCTAGAAGTGTGGCCATTTGACATTATTTTTGTTACATAATTTGTTAAGAACGATTGAGTTATAACTGAAATATTTGAGTAGAAACGCCGTAGCCCTTGGTCCAAGATCAGCTTGTCAAACGCCTTCAAGATATCTAAAGCCATAACCCTTGACGTACTTATCTTGACCCTGATATATAAATTCAGTAATTATCCATAACGCATCATTGTTTAGCCTAGAGAAACGAAAGCCATATTGTTTATCTGAAAGAAAGCTGTGTGAAGTTGGAAAACATTTCTATCGACAAACACATTGGATTTGAAAGTCAAAACTGGTGACCTTTCTGTGTCAAATGTTTTGCTTTCCAAATCAACTGCGACCTAATTTAAGAAGAGATATTTGGAAAGCTTTTTTTTTCTGAGTCGACGAGCTAAATAACAATTCAAATAAAGTTTTGTTTGCTTCTGTTTTTCTGGGATGGCTTCTTCAGTCAGACTTTCATGTTTTCTTGTCTGAATGAAAAAAAAAAGAAAAAGAAAACTGTATTTTACTGATTTTTATATGGAAAAAAGAAAGTAATTGTTTTAAAAAAACAATATTAATGTTTTTCTTGCTGGAAGATGAGAAGAAATTTGCTTTTGAAGCACAAGTTTTACGTGTTTGTAAAAAATGAGAAATAAATTTTTAATGAAAAACAGAAAACAGTGTCCAAATGTTAGACGTTACTAACAAGGTTCGGGTTTGTATGAATTTGCATCTAAGAAGACTGGATGTAAAATACTGAGACTTATAAATATGGAATATAATCAATTTGAAGTGGAAGAAAAATATAATTTTAGACTTGATTTATCGTTATGAGTCTATATTTCTCAGATGAGGTATTTTAATTATTTACATTAAAGGATACACAAACCCGTCGGTTGAATTAATTGTGACATTTTCTTACCAGTTTATATTGCTATAATACACGAAAAGTGTCATCAATTTATCGTCCATATACAGCGAGTGATAGCAAGCTTCTTTTCTCATTCTATTTGCCAGGTACTGCATAGACTAAATTTTGAGTTTGAAAGAGCAGTGGCTTGAATCTTGAAATAAAAACAAATCTGAGATCTAAATAAGATCGAAAAGTTTAAATGAAGCATTGAATGTTCATGCAAAAAAGTGTTGAAGGAGAACGAAGAAATGGTTTCTAGTGAGTTGCATCAGTTATAATACAGGTACCTAGTCCGTAAGGTGCCATACACGACACACGCTTGAGAGATCATGCTTGGAAAGAGACATGACTGACTGGACAGAAGATTATCCCGCAGTAGCTTGCCATTGCTTTCTGCGGTAGACTGGTTGCCGAATAAGGATATAGAACCCAATCTGTCCTGTTATTTAATCCATAACAAGAGGGAAGAGACGGATTAATACCTTTCCCAAAGGTATTTGCGCGTAAGTGAATGCAAGTAATTCAACTGGAATTTGAGCTCGTCTCACCGATTTCTCGTCCCGAGCCAATATCCACTGTACAACAACGCACATAGCGGTAGACAGATTTGAAAAGGCCAGTGAAATTGAAAATCATTTGTCTGTGTTATTTTAGAAAAAATGACTTGCTTGCCGCCTCTCAGTGCTGACAAAGATCTCTATGTGTTTGATTCTCTTCAAACGATGCTTCTACCACTTCCTCACGAGGAATACTTTCATTCATTGTTCAATCCAATCTTTCTTTTCAAATTCTGGTAACGTCTGATTGTGGAAAGTGTTTGTTGGTGTCTCGCTTGATCTTTTTCTATAATTTGGAATCTATAGTAAAAATCTGATGCACAACTTCATGTTGGCTCCTCCAGCAACTGTCCGTAAACCACACGCCTTTCACCGATAGTGTTTGTAAATTTTGTTCGGTCTCTATAGATTTTATACAGTGCCATATTCAGTCAGTTAAGTGCCATCCATGATACAGGCTTGGCCGATCATGTCTCGAGAGAGACATGACTGACTGGGCAGAAGCTTATCCCGCAGTATGTTGTCATTGCTTTCTGCGGTAGACAGGTTGCCAGTTATGGCTGTAGAACCCAATCTGTCCTGTTATTTGACTCATAGCTAGAGGAAGAAGAGATAGATTATTATATTAAGTATAATTAGTGGGGGATCAGTTTCTTACTTCATGACAATACAAAATGATCCCCTATGACCTGTAGAAGCCTTAATCATGATTCCAACTATTGTATTCAGTCAGTTAAATGCCATACGTGATACACGCTTTGGGCGATCATGTCTCAAAAGAGACATGACTGAGTAGAAGATTATCCCGCAATGGGTTGCCATCGCTTTCTGCGGTAGACTGGTCGCCAGCCAAGGCTATAGAACACAGTCTATCCAATGATTTAACCTATAAATGGAAAGAAGAGACGGATTACTACCTTTCCCAAGGGTATTTGTGCGTAAGTGAATGCAAGGAATTCAACTAGAATTCGAATTCGGTTAATACTGCACAATAACATGTGCACCAAAAGAATTTCTAGTGTCCAGTTTTTGTGTTCTCTTTCACATGCTAGTCTCTTCTTCATATTGGCTGACCGAAGCAAAGGCTTCCTGGCTGCTTTGTAAAATTTCGCAAAGTAATAATAACAAAAGAACCATTCTATTTTCATTTAGAATTATCCACTTGGCAATAAATACTAAAAATAGTATGAAATATATCATTTCTTTTCAAAAACTTGGATGTCCTAATAAGTATGGCCGTTAGTATATATATATATATATATAGAGAGAGAGAGAGAGAGAGAGCAAATCTAGAGGGTGCGATGGGTAAATTATCGCTATTTGCCTTGTACAATTTCACAAAGTTATAATAACAAAAGAACCATTCTATTTTCATTTAGAATAATCCACTTGGCAATAAATACTAAAAATAGTATGAAATACATCATTTTTTAAACTGGGGTGGGTTAACAATTATGGCCGGTAGCGTATATATACAAGAGAATGCAAGCTATTTGGATTGTTTTAATCATTTCACTTCAAACAAGGTGTTATAAAGAGAAAAAAAAACTGGGTACAGAGGGGAGGGATAAAAGATGAATGGGATTCAAGAACATAGAACGTGGTGATTGACATTGCATTTAAATTTTTTGACATTGTTGCTGTTAGGAAAACAAATAACCGGAAGAGAGTTTTACAGACGAAACGTCTAAAAAAAAGTTGGAGCAGAAGTGGTGTTACATTTAACTATTAGGTTGTCCCAAAAGTTCGTAAACACTTGCAAAAAAATTGAAATTTTACTAGCAAAAACAACAAAAATTATTGCTCAAAATAAAGACCCTCATTTTCGAAGAATTTCTGCCATCGATCTGGAAGCTTTCGGATCAAAGAATTCCGGCTTCGAATCAAATAATTCTTGACACGCTTCCTCGACTTCATCAAACGAGTCGAATCGGCGGCTCTTCAGAAGGTGTTGCATTGAGCGGAAAGGGCCGTAATCTGATGGAGCACAATCAGGACTGTAGGCTGGATGTGGCAGAACCTCAACGCCGTCCAGCTCTTCAAACTTGTCTTTGGTCTTACTGGCGGTGTGTGGCTTGGCATTGTCCTGCTGCATCAAAGCGTGATTTCGGTTGATCAGAGCCGGGTACTTCTGCTTCAACTTTTCGTAGATCGGTTCAAGTTGCTGACAGTAAAGTTCGGCACTGATGGTACGACCATTCGGAACCAACTCAAAATGCACGATTCCTTCAAAGTTCCACCAAACGCACAACATGACTTTCTTGCCGAATCGATCTTGTTTTGGAACCGGCTGAGTCTCTTGCCCTTTCTGAACCCATCGCTTGTCTCGATTGTGCTGGACCAGATAGACCCATTTCGCAAGTGTTTACGAACTTTTGGGACAACCTAATATTTCAATGGTAAAATGTTACGACCAAGATGAAAACCTAGGAGCGCGCTTAAATTCGCGTGGTCGAGGCACCAAAGAAAATTATTTTCAGAGCAGTTGCGATAGAAATATGTGTAGAAAAGAAAGAGGAAAGCCACGTCAAGTCGATGAAAAAGAGATAGCTAGTCAGGATAGATTAAATTGCGGATTCTACTTTGGATTTTGCCGAGAACATCGTTACGAATTGCAGGAGCACCCGACCAGATAAGACAAGAGGATTTAATCCACGGATAAATAGTAGATTTATAAATGTGCAAGATGGGTTCTTACGAGAAAGAAACTTTCTAACCCGGCAAAGTGACACAATCGTTCTGGCAATAGACGTAGCAATAGATTCGATGTAGTCGTTCCACTTCTGGTCGGCTGAAAAAAGGGCTTTTTGGAAAGTCTTCTTCTTCTTCTATGTGCCCCATTCCTTCAGGGCGTAGGCGATCATGGCTTTCCACGTCTTCCTATCCTTGGTGGCTCTTAGTATGTTTTCTTCTGTTACTCAACACAATCCCCGTTCCGTCATTCACCTGATCGGGTCCTTCAAATATGTTATCCGATGCTTTCCTCTGTCTCTTTTTCCTTCTATCTGGGCTGTCAGTATCAGGTTCTCCAATTATATATATATCTGTCTGCGGATGACTATATATATATATATAGTCATCTGCAGACGGATATATATATATATATATATATATATATATATATATATATATATATATAAGCGACAGAAAGTTGCTTTTGCGTAATATATATATATATATATATAAGCTCGGAAAGAGTTTGTTAAGTCTGACGGTGATTACGCAAGTACGGCAACTCACTTTGATTGTTCTGATAGGAAATAAATACTCTCGAATTTGTTGGTAAGGGTTTCAGACTTGATACAGAAACCTACATCAAGTGCCTTGAGGAGGTTGTGTTCACATGTGTCAAAAGGGTGGCTGCTGGAAAGCCCTAAGTCTGGCAACAAAACTCTGGGCCATGCCACAAAAGCAGGCAAACCCACATTGGCTGTCAGACAATTTTATATCTGTCTGCGGATGACTATATATATATATATATATATATATATATATGGCTGTGTCCTGTGCAATATAGATACTTACGTAAAAGCAACTTTCTGTCCCGGCACAGTAACTTTAACTCAACCGTTCTGGCAATAGAGATAGCTATAGATTCGATGTAGTCGGCTGAAAAATTGAGACCATAATGGTGCAGTATGTTGACCCCAAAATGAGTATTCTAATGGTAGAAATGAAAAACAATTGCACAGTATTTACAACCTACTGCGGGGAAAATTGCACAGGCGAAATTCGAACTTAGTTTGGTCAGCAACTAAATGGGTAACCGCTTTCGAATAACAGGTGTTTTAAGCTTGGATGTGCATGTGGTGTAATAGATAATGGATTGGATTTGTTAATCGAAGAGCCGGGTTCCAATTCCTACGATACTCACTTAGGCACAAATACGCTTCGGAAAGGTATAAATCCACTCCTTTCTTCTCTAAGTACGAGTTAATTAGTAAGACTTGTATCCCTAAACTTTACAATCTAAAAGAATATTCTAGCTTTAAATATTCTGCCCAGGGTTGGTAACCCATAGAAAATGTATGCAAACAATTAATCTTTTAGTTGGTATGTTACTCATTATCACACTATGATATTTTCCTCATTAGAACAATTGAGTTAATGACGCTGAAAGCACCGTTCTTGTTCAATCACGAAAGTTCAAAAGCATTGAGCCTAGTTTCTAATTAGACGGGGGATCATTTAGAAATATCGGGTGTTATAAGCGTAAAAACTGATTAATGAAGTCCTACCTTTAAAATATAGGATGCGTGTAAAAGATTGTGGCACACTAAACGAAAGAAATGTTCACACCGATTCAGTCAGTTAAAGCGCCATAAGTGATACCTGCTTGGATGATATTGTCCAAAAAGAGACATGATTGACTGAGCAGAATTTTTCCCGCAGTAGGTTGCAAATACTTTCTGCAGTAGAGCGGTTGCCGACCAAGGTTATAAAACCTAATCCCTTCTGTTACAGAGCTGGGTGGGTGGAGAGGAAAGTGACGGGCTAATACATTGCCTAAGGGTATTTGTGCGTAAGTGAATGCAAGGAATTCAACTGGAATTCGAACTCTGCTCTACGATCTCTCGTTCCGAGTCGATATCCACTGCACCACAAGGCACATCCATCATCATTGTGAAAATTTTTTTCTGTAGAAAAAATATCAAAAACTGCTTTTCCGGATTATATTTTCTTGACAGAGGAATGTCTTTTTAATCCCAAGAATATGCTGTCTCTAAAACAAAAAAGAGATGCTGAAGATTTTTTAGAAGAAGCGACTGCTAAGTTTAGTTGAAAGATTCGAAGATAAAAAACTAATAAAGAAGAGTCATATTTTGTGGGGTGGCAATTAGCTCGGTCACGATGACTCGTGATTTCGTGCTAACACAACCATTGACGGTTCCCCAAAGTTTCAGTCTACACATTTTCACTCACAAGACTTAGGTCAGCCGATGTTTTTTTTTAATCACTTTACAAGGGTGGAACAAATTGTCGTCGTCTCCTCTAGACCGAAATGTCCAGAAATCAAATCGACCATGCGTGAGATTCGAACCCGTGTCTCATGGTCAGAAACCGAATGTACCGTATGGATCTGAGCGTGCTGGCTCAGTATAGTTATAGTATAAACCGTAGGTAGGCTATGTGGGCGTAGAACAAACATAAATGTGCTTGAGCATGTGTCTGTAATTGGGATTAGCTTGCCGCCTATGTAGACTCGTATCTCCGGATATGAGGGGCAACGACATTTAGATTATCAGCATAAATTTGTTAATTTGATGCTACTATAAAAAACAGTTTTACTATTTTTGGCAAAGATTATTATACTATTCGCAACTTTCTGTTGTTTAAACATTTTTATAGTGGAACATCCTGCCATCCCCTAGAATAGAATGCACTACTTTATAAAAGACGGTAACGAGCGGTACGAAGAGGGAAGGTTCTCAGGCATTCGCCTGACTGCTCTACGACACTGTCAGCTCTCTGCTTCCGAGCAGAGAGTACAAACCCAGTCGTGGTTCCGCCGAAGGGTAGATCCACGACTGGGGAAAAATAGACAGTGATTTTTTGGCCCAGCTATATGGCCGGGAATGCCCACGATAAAATGACCATGTGTCACATCTGGCCTTGCGTGGGAAGGCTAGTAAATACAAAGGCTCTCAGGCATTCGCCTGACTGCTCTATGACACTGTCAGCTCTCTACTTCCGAGCAGAGAGCACAAACCCAGTCGTGTTTCCGCCGACGGGTAGAATAACGACTGGGGAAAAATAGACAGAGATTTTTTGGCCCGGCTATATGGCTGGGAATACCCACTATAAAATGACCATGTGTCACATCTGGCCTTGCGTGGGATGGCTAGTAAATACCGAAAAGGTCTTAGGCATTCGCTTGACTGCTCTATAACACTGTCAGCTCTCTGACTTCGGGTAGAGGGCGTTTTCTGCTTCCGATCAGAGAGCACAAACTCAGTTGTGGTTCCGCCGAAGGGTAGAACCACGACTGGGGAAAAATAGACAGACATTTTTTGGCCCGGCTATATGGCTGGGAATACCCACTATAAAATGACCATGTGTCACATCTGGCCTTGCGTGGGAAGGCTAGTAAATACAGAAAAAGTTCTTAGGCGAAGACATTCACTATTTGATAGTCGATTCCACTCCAAACCGTGGCTTGCCTATGTGTGTATTATTTTTAATTGTGCCTTAGTACAATAAATCTGTTATACCTTATTCCTGGTGTTGTGTTCAATTCTTCAGCTGACTTATTTATACTGTACTTCTTTTCGGGATATATCAGAAATAAAGACTTCAGTTAGTTAATTGCCTACGGAATACACGCTTAGGCGATTATTTCTCAAAAGAGACACGACTGACTTGGCAGAAATCTTTCTTTGTTAAGTCACTATTATTTTCTCTAGTAGACTAGTTACCAACCAAGGCTATAGAACCCAATTTGTCCTGTTATTTAACCCATAGCTTGAGGGAGAAGAGATGGATTAATATCTTTCCCAAGGGTATGTGTGCATACGTGAATTCAACGAATTCAACAGGAATTCGAACTCGGCCCTTTGAATTCTTTCTCCGAGCCGATATCCACTGCACCACAACGCACATTCAAACACGTGTACCCAATAGAAATAACGTTTTTGCTAATAAGAAAGGATATAATTAATATGGTGATTTTCTAAGCGCATCTTCTTCTTCTTCTTCTATGTGCCCTGTCCCTTCAGGACGTAGGCGATCATGGATCTCCACGTCTCCCTATCCCTTGTGGCTCTTAGTATGTTTGCTCCTGTTGCTCCTGGCAACCCCCGTTCCGTCATCCACCTGATCAGACTCTGCAGATATGTTATCCGCTGCCTTCCTCTGTCTCTCCTTCCTTCTATCTGTCCAGTCAGTATCAGGTTCTCCAGGCTCTCCTTCCTCATTGCATGTCCCAGGAACTTCAGTTGTCTCTTCCTGATGCTCAGCATCAATTTCCTTTTTGTTGCCATTCTTTCTAACACCTCGTCGTTGCTTGTATGCTCAGTCCACGATATCCGTAGCATCCTTCTGTAGAACTACATTTCGGCCGCTTCCAGTTTTGTCCTCATTTTCGATGATATTGTCCAGCATTCACAGCCGTACTGAAGAACTGACATCACGTAGCAGTCTAGCACTCTTTTCTTTGTTTCTATTGAGATCGAAGCGCATCTTACACGCTTGGAAAATCATGTCTCGAAAGTAGCGGTTGTATAAATATACCTAGTCTCTCCCGCACTTTAGATTAGATAGTACGCGTTATAAAGAATAGGATAAGGATATTTTGTTTTCCCCTTGATGGTAGTCGATATGTTGCGTTAATCACAATACTTGTTTCAGCTGAAGCTGCAATTTCCTCATTTTAAGAAGCGCTGCGTGGTCACTTTCAATCTGTTAATACGACTTATAAATTCATCCTCTTAACGGATTTAATGCTAGGTTTGAAAGTGACTGGGTACCAGAGGTTGCAGTTTCTACACAAAAGTCACAAAACTGACTATATAACAAATTGAATGCACCCAAAGGTCCGTCAATCACACTGTCTAGACTAGGTTAACGTGACATGTCCGATGTCTGCAATGTAAGATCTTTACGTCGTTATGAATGTTGAACTAACTACGGACTTGGTACATATCAAACTAGATTCGATCATTAAGTGAGCTGCTTGAAGTTATGAATGCGATTTGAATTACAAAACTCTACGCCTCGACACATGACAAGTAAGACAGAAATGCCACTGGTGTGCGGAGAGTTACGACGATAAAAAAAATCCGCGGTATAAGTGATGTCGAAGAAAAAAAAAGATGGATGTGAATCAAGTTGATAAAAGATGGCAATTGACGTTGCATTTAAACTCTTAGAGATTGTAAATATTGGGATGTCGAAGAAAAAAAAGATGGATGTGAATCAAGTAGATAAAAGATGGCAATTGACGTTGAATTTAAACTTTTAGAGATTGTAGGTATTGGGATGTTGAAGAAAAGATAAGAGATGGAAGGGAATCAAGTAGATAAAAGATAGCAATTGACGTTGAATTTAAACTTTTGAAGTTTGAAACTATCAGGGAAAAATGCAAATGGAAGTGAGTTCTAAAAACGGAAAATGCGAGAAAAGAAACTATTAGAGTAGTGGAGACGGTTACATTTAACTAATTTGACGGTAAAAGAGTGGGATTTAAATGACAATTTAGCAGCACGAGTAAGTATATGTGGTCGAGGTAGCAGGGGAAAAGCTCAGCATAACAGTTCCCACGAAAATACTAGTAGAAAAGACAAAGGGAAGTTGTATCACTTCGGTAAGTTCCTGAATGTGGGCTGATATGTCAGGATCGATTATATTGCAGATCCTCCTTTGGATTCTGTCGAGAATCTCAAGATGAACAGCCGGGGTATTCAATGCAAGGACGAATGAACTAAACTTATTTATGAATGGAACTTTGTCTGTGTATGTGTGTATGTGTGTTTGTGTGTGTGTCTGTGTGTGTGCGTGTGCGTTACCTATAGACTCCGAAATGGCTGAACCGATTTTCTTGAAAATTTACACAGTTGCACTATAAGCGTCTGCGAATGTTCTTAGCTAGGTTTTGTGTCGAGATACCCCCGATAAATATCGAAAATCGATAATCGAAAAAATCAGGTTATCGGATGAGTGGTCCGATTTTATTCAAATTTGATACACCTATAGACACGATATTCAGAAGTTTCAAGGTTGCAGTTCTTACAATAGTGCAGAAAATCGATAATATATATATATATATATATATATATATAAAAGGCAAGATGTTTGTGTGTGTGTGTTTGTTTATCTGTCTGTATGTCAGTATATTTTTCAGCCCTTTTATTTTAGTTTTTGCTTCGGGTTTGGCTCCAAGTAAATATTATTGTAGTTCTTAGTCTCAGCCATGATACCATTTACCCAGAGGACTTATTTAGCCTTCAAAATTCAGTTTACGACGAAAAACTTATTTGATATCGATACCAGGAAATCAAAATTTGACTTACATCCATTCATTTTTCTGTCAGTCTACGGTTTCGGAAAAAAACTATTGCTTTTTAGTCTTTCGTACCAACGTCCAAAGGGTCTGAGCACCAGGACCATGGATTAGTTTTAAAGATTTCATTACACCCGAGCGTCGCCGGGCTATATTGCTAGTAGATTTATAAATGTGCAAAATGGATTCTGACAAGAAAAACTTCCCGGTCCGACACAGTGAACCAACCTTCCTAGCAATATATGCAGCTATGAATTCAATGTAGTCATTCCATTTGAGGTCATTTGAGAGTGTGTGGCCTAGGAGGCGCAGTGAGTTGCTCTCTAGAAGACTAGCGTCATATATTCTGATGGTTGGCAGGAGTTAATCTTTCTGGTGGTAAAAGGAGAGCAGGTTTGTGTTGGAACTCGGGGTTATTTAACGACCTGAAAAGAAGCACGTTAACGTACCTAGAATAGGCAGAAGTGAAGTCAGTGGCTAGTTTCACTTAAACATTGTGATTGGTTTAATGAAAACGTCGATTCCATTAAAATTATTAGAGGAAAAAGCTAAAAAAGAAAAAGGTAGTCACAAGCAACTGACAACCAAAGACAGTGATGCAGGTTGCTGTTGTGATTAATAATGAGCTGTAGGAAGGAAGCCATTAGCCAAGAAAAGCCTCAGTAACGGCTCGTAGATCAAAACGTAGAACGGGACTCCTTACTTGCATCGTGGAAATTTCATGGTGTCATGAAAATATATTTTCAAAACTGCCCAACAGTGATGTTTCCAACTATTATATTCAGTCAGTCAGTTAAATGCCATATCTGGACCAATCTGCTCTTAACTACCACCAGCAAAGACCCATCGTTGAATCTATGAAGGATCTTCTTATCTTGGAGGAAGTAAAATAATCTATCATCAAGTTGAATATGGGGAAGGCTGCCAGAAAAGACGACATCTTTGCAGATATCCTTCGTTGTAGTAGTGATCAATTAGCGGGAAAACTTGACAAAAACAAAGTTTTATCGTCAAAATGTTTGTTTTGCTATTACGAAGGATGACCAAAGGTTTTTATTATTATTATTATTGTTGTTGTTGTTGTTGTTGTTTTTAAGAATTTCGAAATGTTGGTTATTTTTTTATTTTTCTGCGACTAGGCGAATGATTTGTATGGAAAATTTAGCGTCTTTCTTGCAGTAAATAAAAATATTATTTTGGTAATTCTTGCGAAATTGAAATAATTGTCGTATTTTAATTAAAATTTAAGATTTATTCGCAAATTAATGAAATATATCTTTTAATTCATTTTTTTAGAAAATCTTGGTAAAATTATTTTTTTTATCTATTCCCCGCACTTAATTTCAAGAAATTTCGAGAAATCAAAATTCCATCATCTTTTCTTCATATTATATTAGTTAAAACCAGTATTTCTGGACAATTTAATTCATTTTTTGTCAAACAGAAACACCATTTACGGAAAATATTCATTGGGTCGTAAAAATAAAATATGCAATAATGTATGACATTTTTTAATTAAAAAAGCTTTTACTTGCTTTTATAATATATATTAAGAGTAATATTGTCCTTAGAAAACTTTTTGATGAATAATTAATATTTATAAGAATTTGTGATGGGTGACCGATGGCCAAAATTTTTTTTTCTTTTATCCTCCACATAGAATCCGTTTCTTCGTCGCCTCTGTTATGGACCAGGTTAAAGTCCGAAACGAACAACACGACCACAAGGGTAGAAATAACAAATATATATTAACAAGAAATAACGATACAAAATGTGAAAGGTGTTAGTATGACTGTCAGTCTGGTTTGGAGTAAACTACTACCAACTCGACCTCCTCTCTCTTGAGAGGCGTTGTATATATAGTGTTAGGAAGAGTTCATTCTAGAGTCACAGGTAATAACATATGACAGAATTTCTTAAAAAGTTAATTACAACCTTTTAGTAAAAACTATATCTATCCTAAATGGAATATCATGTACGAATTATCAAACATCAATATTTTTAATAATATTAAAAAATGTTTTCGCATGTGTGTAGACGAGCCGATATTTCTATATGATTGATCATAGACAGAATTATCAGAAAATAACAGCGATAACTACAGTAGATTTAAAGCCAAAAATTATCTAAAATTCAATAAAACATTAGATTCGGGGAATATTTTTTACTTTTTAAGATTACTGAGTACTTTCAAAGGGGCTCACGTTGTGTGCTTTTACGGCTGAAATTGCCGTAGAATAAACGTCAAGGTCTCAAACATGATATCAGCCGTTTTAAAAAAGGTATTTGTACAATATTTTAATCTTAATGCAAATAATATTTGCTTCAAATCAAATTCATTATACTTTAAATCAGATAATATTCCTAAAGTAAAGTTCCAGAAAATTATATTTTATTTTTGAGAGCGTTTCTAATAAAAAGAATTGCAATGAAAGACGACAAAAAGGCGCTAATCAGCTATTTGAGCAGTACATACATATATATATATATATATATATAGTCATCCGCGGACAGATCTGTTTCGCTGTATCACAGCTCACCAGTACGGTCAGACATCCGATTGCTTTTAGCAAGGATTGAAGCCCGACCGAATTGACATCAGTCGGTGATACTACTTCTGAGCTATGGGCGTTCGGTAAAAGGAAGCAGACTTTTAGCGTGTGATATAACATGTAAACATACGACCGTAGCTTAGATTGTTCTAATTCATTACTGAATGAACGATGCGTAGATGCTGGAGCAGCTACTGTTTTTACAAAGTCTACCTTTCTTCCAGAGGAATCAATCAGGGTGTGAGAGCGTAATATATATATATATATATATATATATATATATATATATATATATATAGTTTAGCAACACAGTTTTCCGGTTAGATTGTTACCATAACTCACATCCCTGAAGATGAACTCGGAAAGAATATGAAAGTACTTGGGTACCTTAAGAAATGAATGAAAATAACATCTGTTGACGTTACAGCTCATTTCTGACATCTTTTGATTGTAATACATAAAAGATTATCCGTGAATATGAACGGATTTTATTAAAATTAAGCAAATATAATGTTTGCAATTTTTTTAATCTGACGTGTTTAAAAGAAAATTTGCTGCCTAAATACACACACACACACACACACACACACACACACACACACACACATATATATATATATATATATATATATATATATTTCTTATCAATTTAAGTTATTTTTGAACAACAGAAAAATATTTTGCTTATTTAAATTTAATCTATTAACTTGAGATTAAAACTTTAGTAAAAGATAATGTTCAACAATTTTTTTTTCTTTTTGAAAGATTAATTTTAAACAGTAGATATCGCATTTTCTGCTGTTGCATATATCATATAGCTTTACTTTCCACAGGAGGTAAAATCCTAAAAGGGATTTTGCTCTGTTGAATGCTTACATTCTAGATACAATACTGTAAGAGTCAAAATAAACATTTTAGCTTAATAATATTATATCCCAAACCATATCTATCGTTCTCGTTGGATATGATTTTAGATAGGAATCCATGTGATATCGTATGAGATATGTGTTGTGGTGCAGTGGATATCGACTCGGAACGACAAATCGGGAAGCCGAGTTTGAATTCCAGTTGAATTACTTGCATTCACTTACGCACAAATACCCTTGGGAAAGGTATTAATCCGTCACTTCCCTCTAGTTATAGGTTAAATAATAGAACAAATTGGGTTCTATAGGCTTGGTTGGCAACCAGTCTACCACAGAAAGCAACCTACTGCGGGATAAACATCTGCCCAGTTAGTCATATCACTTTTGAGACATGATCGTCCAAAGCGTGTATCACGTATGGCACTTAACTGACTGACTGAATATAATAGTTGGAAACATAATTATAAATACTGTGCATAAAGTGGGGGATCGTTTTCTATTGTTATAAAGCAATAAACTGATCCTCCACTAATTATACTTAATATAATAATGTAATATAATCTATCTCTTCTTCTCCTAGTTATGGGTTAAATAGCAGGACAGATTGGTTTTAGCTGGCAACCAGTCTACCGCAGAATGCAATGGCAACCTACTGCGAGATAATCTTCCGATCAGTCAGTCCTGTCTCTTTCGAGACATGATCTCCCAAAGCTTGTATCACGTATGGCACTCAACTGACTGACTTATATCGTATGAAAAACAAGATCTATTTCAGGTTTTCATAGTTTCAGAAATAATTTATTGACGAAACTTTGTCAAGCAAGGGGAGCTTATAACATATGCGTTGTTCGTCATTTTCGTTTCTGTTGTTCTGTTGTGCTGTTGTTCCGTTGTTCTGTTGTTCCGTTGTTCTGTTGTTCCGTTGTTCCGTTGTTCTGTTGTTCCGTTGTGCTGTTGTTCCGTTGTTCTGTTGTTCCGTTGTTCTGTTGTTCTGTTGTTCCGTTGTTCTGTTGTTCTGTCGTTCTGTTGTTCTGTTGTTCGGTTGTTCCGTTGTTCTGTTGTTCCGTTGTTCCGTTGTGCTGTTGTTCCGTTGTGCTATTGTTCCGTTGTTCCGTTGTTCTGTTGTTCCGTTGTGCTATTGTTCCGTTGTTCCGTTGTTCTGTTGTTCCATTGTGCTGTTGTTCCGTTGTTCTGTTGTTCTGTTGTCCTGTTGTTCTGTTGTTCTGTTGTTCCGTTGTTTTATTGTTCTTGTATTTAAGGAATCTGACAAACGTATATCGTAGAAATGATAAACTATTTAAATTCCAAAGTTTCACTGGTAAATTGAAGGCATTCTAGATTCTTATCCGAGACTTTATGCCGGTGACTGACTTGATCAATAAATACATGCTCCGATGGATGACCTCATTCTGAAATGCTTTCTGTATTCCTGTCAATATGGACGAAACAATTGTCATGCTTCCGTTTTACATTCAAAATAGCTGATTAGCGACTTTTTTCTGTCGCCTTTCATTGCAAAATAAAATATATTTTTCTGGAACTTTACTTTAGGAATATTATCTGATATAAAATATAATTAATCTTAGTTGAAACAAATATTATTTTCATCAAGAGCGGCTCCTCTGATCAACAGTTGCGTAATATCGGGGTTCTTATAGTGCCATATCGCGCATGTACAGGTGTTCTTGCAGGCGCTTTTGGTGGTCAACACGCTTTGGTGTGATACACCTTTTGGGCGATCATGTCTCGAAAGAGACATGGCTGACTGGGCAGAAGGTTATCCTGCAGTAGGTTGCCATTGCTTTCTGCGGTAGGCTGGTTGCCAGCAAAGGCTCTATAGAAAGGTTCTATAGAACCCATGCTGTCCTATTATTTAACTCATAACTGGAGGGAAGAGACGGATTAATATCTTTCCCAAGAGTATTTGTGTGTAAGTGAATGTAAGGAATTCAACTGGAATTCGAACTCGGCTCCCCGATTTCTCGTTCCAAGCCGATATCCACTGCATCACAACGCATATCCCCAAGAGTCAGTTAAGTGCCATACGTGAGACATGCTTAGGAGATCATGTCTCGAAAGAAACATGACTGACTGGTCAGAAGATTATCCAGTATTAAGTTACCATTTCTTTCAGCGGTAGACTGGTTGCCAGCAAAGGCTATAGAACAAAATCTTTTCTATTATTTAACCCATAACTGGAAGAAAGAGGTGGATTAATACCTTTACCAAAGGTATGTTTACGTAGGTGAATGCAAGGAATTCAACAAGGAATTCAAATGATTTATCTCACGTGAATTATAAGATCTTGCAAAACAATGTTCAGTCAATTCATTTTTTGTCAAATTTTGCTTGCCCTTTGTTCTGTGATCCCCGACATTAAATAATTCTATACTCTACATAATTTTCCCAATTTTGAGCAATTTTTAAAAGAGATTAAATCTGGAAAATTTATAAAAATTATACTCGGTAAGAAAATGTTTATCGTTCCTTTTATTAATTTGATCATTATCTGCGTTTAATAGTATACCAGCAGTATAGCCCGGCAATGCTCGGGTGTAATGAAAGCTTTAAAACTAATCCATGGTCCTGGAGCTCAGACTCTTAGGACGTTGGCACGAAAGACTAAAAGGCAATAGTTGTTTCCAGTTAAAGCGAAACCGTAGACTGAAAGAGAAATTAATGGATGTAAGTCAAATTTTGATTTCCTGGTATCGATATCAGATAAGTTTTTTCGTCGTAAACTGAATTTGAAGGCTAAATAAGTCCTCTGAGTAAATGGTATCATGGTTGAGACTAAGAACTACAATTATACCTACTTAGAGCCAAACCCGAAGCAAAAACTAATATAAAAGGGCTGAAAAGATACAGACATACAGGCAGATAAACAGACACACACACAAACATCTTGCTTTATATATATATATATATATATATATATATATATATATATATATATATATATATATATTTATTAAATTACTTTAATCCAAAACGGAAAAGTAGGAAGGTAAATTCCAAGAACCTGATCCTAATTAATATTAAAATCTTAATATTAAAAAATTATACAGGAGGAGAGCTCCATGTAATTAAAATTACAGATCAATATAAATTAAAATAAATTTTCAAAATTCAAAAATGTTGAATGAACATTTCAACATGAAATCCCTAAGAGAGATCTCACACCTCCTCATCAACAATCAGTCTATATTCAAAATGAGAATAAAAATAAGATTAAAAAGAGAAAAAAAAAATAATAAAAAAAAAGATAAAGAAATAAAAAACTAAATAACGGTTAAGATTTGAGAATATATTTTTTTAAAAATCAGTCCATTTTTGGTTTTTACTTTAAGATAGAGTTGTAAGTGAAGAGATGGGAAATTTGGCATGTCTAGCTTAATAAACGAAAACGCTTAAGGAAGGGAAATCGTTAAATTGAGAATTGGGTTAAACAAAACAGAACAGAAAGGGAAGGGGCAGGATATAAAAAAACTATATAGAGAAAAAATAAAGAAGGGTAAAAAAAGAAAAGAAAGAAAAAGGAAAAAATTAAAATAGAAACGCTCGATATGTGTCAAACAAATTTAACTTTAAATGTTTAAATGGGTTAAAGTATTAAAAAAAAAAGAGACTTATTAGAAAAAGTATATTTAGGGAAAAATAGAAATAAGATTTTAAAAAAATTAATTAGGTTAATCTAATTAAAGATATTTTTAGATATAGACAAACTAAATCAAAATTAAAGAAAATTATAAATTTAAAAAAAAATTAATCTGTGATTCAGTCAGTTAAGTGTCATACGTGATACACGCTTTGGCCGATCATGTCTCGAAAGAGACATAACTGACTTGACAGCAGATTTTCTCGCAGTAGGTTGCCATTACTTTCTGCGGTAGACTGGTTGCCAATTATGGTTATAGAAACCAATGTGTCCTGCTATTTAACTCATAGAGGGGGAAGCAACGGATTAATAAGGATGTTTGCGCGTAAGTGAATTTAAAGAATCCAACTGGAATTCGAACTCGGCTCTCCAATTTCTCGTTCCAAGACGTTATTCACTGCCTCACAACGCACAATTACAATTCTTATGATCCTGCTATTAATGATTATTGTGTATAAGCCGACTTTTAGTATTGTGTATTTCCCTGTTTTTTTTTTGTTTTTTTTTCACGGATTTTAACATCCGTATAAAAGGAAAGTTTTGTAATTTGCTTGACGTATTGTATATATTAGGTGAATGGTTAGTTCTTGAAGGCTATTACAATGTGTTTATTATAAATGAAGGTAGAGAAGTTTTCTGCACCACAACGCACATCCCAAAAACTTCTCTACCTTCATTTATAATAAACACATTGTAATAGCCTTCAAGAACTAACCATTCACCTAATATATACAATACGTCAAGCAAATTACAAAACTTTCCTTTTATACGGATGTTAAAATCCGTGCAAAAAAAAAAAACAAAAAAACATTAAAAATGATAATGAAAATATATTTGAGTATATACCGTAGTCCTTTCTTCTCGCTTTCCTCGGCTACATTATATCTTCTATGTACCTTGTCCTTTCAAGATGTAGGCGATCATGGCCTTCCACTTCTCCCTATCCCTGGTGGCTCTTAGCACGCTTTCTCCTGTTACACCAGCCAAACCCGGCTCTGCCATCTGCTTGCTCAAACTCATAAATCTAAATGTATAGAAACAAACATGGCCACAAAATGAGGGATCAGTTTATATATTGATTATAATATAGATTTGAGCCCCTACTTTATATACACATTATAATTCATAAACATTTGGCATATATCTTCTTCTATGTGCCCTGTCCTTTCAGGAAGTAGGCGATCATGGCTTTCCACGTCTCCCTACCCCTGGTGGCTCTTAGTACGTTTCCTCCTGTTACTCCTCGCAATCCCCGTTTTGTCATCCACCTGCTCAGGCCCTTCAGATATGTTATCCACTGCCTTCCCCTGTCTCTTTTCCCCTCTATCTGGCCTGTCAGTATCAGGTTCTCTAAGTCCTCATTTATCATTTCATATCCCAGGATCTTCAGTTGTCTCTTCCTGATGCTCACTATTAATTTTCTTTTTGTTTCCATTATTTCTGAAACCTATTCATTGCTCACATGCTCGATCCATGATATCCGCAACATCCTTCTGTAGAACCACATTTCAGTTGCTTCAAGTTTTTCCTTCATATTGTCCAAAATTCACTGCCGTATTGACGAACTGACATCACATAGCAATCTAGCACTAATTTTTTTGTTTCTAGTGAGATTTTCCTGTGTCTTAGTACTTTTCTCAGCTTCTGGGATGCGTCTTTCGCCATGCCAATTCTCCTTCGGATCTCTGTGTCGTACGTTCCATCTTCTGTTATAACACTTCCTATGTAATTAAGTTTTTGTAATTGCTTGATTCTAGTATACCCCACCTGTATTTGGCATTTTGGGTTGCACCTTTTGCTGATGACCATGCATTGATGACAACTCGCATCATACTTGCAGTTTATTTGTAGGCCTTTTTTGTCACTCTCTTCAGCTAACTTCTACATTATATAATAATTCTTTAAGTTTCCTTTCTGAATTTACCATCAAATCCGTGTTGTCGGTGTGAGCATATGTTTCTAAGGCTACGTCCGCCGATAATAAATCCTGGTGGGATACCTGTCACAAAATATGAAACGTCACAAAAAATTCTACTCCGCCATATGGGTCTCTTTTCAGCTTGTAAACAAAATGACAAGCGAAGGGTAAACTTGTGAATCGAGTGGAAATAGTCCGTTACTTCAAGCAAGAGTCATTGTAATCATGCACTCGTTTTTCTTCTTCAGGTGTTTGTGTTTGTTGTCTCCGATGACGCTCATCACCAAACAATGGCACCTGATCTTTGTGTTCTCTCTCTTACAGTTTACTTAGGTTCTTGCTTTAATGTCTTCAGCATTTCTTCGTCTTGAACAACCCAGGAGAATTTTATATTTACGAAACCAGAATTCGCTTTTTTATCGATCTCTTGCAACTCACGTCAGCAAAGAAAGACAGCTATTTTATTGAAGTCTTTATAGTCGACGTTAGTTGTGAGCGTTTTCGTGGAAAAATTTTAAAATCAGCCAGTATGCTTTTCTTTGTGTGCTTGTTTGTTTGTTTGTATTTGTGTCGGTTGTAGGTTGGGGTAAAATTACTGGTATTTACTGCCAAGAGGAAGAGTTGTATAAATAAATTCGCATAAGATTTAATTTTGTCAGTGAAGCCTCACTTGATATAATTCGAAAAAACAACTCGCATCATTAAACAATCACCTGTATACAAAGTTATTTTAATTCTTCGTCTAGTTCATGTCTAATTCACATTTGTATAGAAGTAATTTGCATCTGCGTTGTCAAAATGCAGTCGTAAGTAAGCAAAAGAAAACATTTTAGTGTGTTTCAATTTGAATAAAATGCAAAATAAATGTAATTTTTTTCAAAGATATAATTTAAATAACTTTTAAAATCATAAAACTTTTGCAATTGTAGGTCAGCAAAGTTAGAATCTAATTTTTTTTTGCAATGTTCATAGTAAGCAATGTTGTTATCTGATATTTCACATTACTACAAAATAATCGATCAGAGACCAAAAAATGTTGCATTCCAAAATTAATCTCTTTAATTCAGCATTAATGTTTGCATTTGAAATTGAAACACATGCAGTTTCCATTCTGAAGATATATTGCTACATAGGTCAGGATAATTTCTTTATACCGCTATCCTGTTTTTAATAGATTCTACATCCGTTGGGTCTCATTGAATTTGATCAAGATTTTGGCTCATTAAGCCTCAATTCTACTACGACGAACTTAAGTCATTAGTGCCCCCACCCCAAGAATTTACTCGTGCAACCAGACTGGCAACAAGGTTCCATCAATTTACAGTTAGATCAACCAAATGCAGCCGACAATTCTACTTCTACAGCTTCTTTTCTCGCACTTTTCTGACGGCTACTACGTCCAGGATTTTAGACTAAACTATCGCCCGGTTCACACTCCACCCACGTCTATTGAACAGGTGAAGAGGCTCATCCCTTGTTTCCTGTTTAGGATGCGGTTTCCGGTTTTCTCTTTTCCAATCTTTTCACTCCTATGTAGCCCCCTGCGCATCGGTGGCGTTGTTGCCTTGCTTGGGGTGATATGATTAAAAAAAAAAAAGAATCAATGCTCATGTCTTATCCATTTGTCTCCAGAAAAATAGAAACAAAAAAATCATATGCTATAATCCTACATTTAATCGGTTAATTTTAATCTGGGACATAAATTTCTTAAATTAATTAATAAGCATTTTTCCAAAATAACCCTTTTAGCAAATTTTTCATCAGGAATACACTAAAACTCAATTATAGCCGATCTAACAATTTAGAAAAATTAATTAAATTACATAAGAATAAAAAATTGAAATTATACAATAAAGACAATTCTACTTTCTATTTTAATTTGTTTCACAATAAAAACTTTTGTAATTGTAAAAAATGTTACCAATGCCCCTTATATAATCAGTATTTACATGTGCTCAATCTCTACATGTTTCTACATGTGCTCAATCTCTACATGTTTCTACATGTGCTCAATCTCTACATGTTTCTACATGTGCTCAATCTCATCTGTAGAGAGTATTAGGGTTACTAGTATAACAATGGATATTTTAAAAAAGCGTTTTTACAATCATCTCTCATCATTTACTAATTAGGATTAACAAAATATTTTTTTTTTAAATCATTTCACCCCGAGCAAGGCAGAAACGCCACTGATGTGCAGGGGGGTTACATAAATGTAGAAAGATTAATTAGAAAAGAGTGAGGAGTACAAGCTAGTTAGAAAGGAACAATAGAAAGCTGAGAAAGCAGGTGCAATGACAGATACATTTGCGGAGAGAAAGTGAAGATTATACAGGGGAGGGGAGAGAGCTAGAGTCCAGTGGTTAGTAGGTGAGTATTAACTTTGCATTTAAATTTCTGGAGATCGTAGCCGTCAGGAAAGCAAGAATACAGGAGTGAGTTCCACAGGCGGGAAGTGCGAGAGAGGAAGCTGCAGGAGTAGAATTGTCGTCTGCATTTGGCTAACCTGACTGTGAATGGGTGGGACCCAGTTGCCAGTCTGGTTGCACGGGTAAACACCTGTTGAGGAGGCATCAGTGACTTAAGCTCATCCGAGCAGAAGCCATGAAAGTATTTATAGAAGAGACAGAGGGAGGCCACATTTCGACGATGGGAAAGTGGCTGCAGTCGAGTCGCCAGATCAGTACCTATCACATTACAGACTCTCCTTTGGAGCTTGTCAAGAACACTGAGGAGAACGGCAGGGGCACCTGACCATAAATGGCAGCAGTACTCCATGCACGGACGGATGGTTGACTTGTATGACATCACTTTTTAAATAGTTTTGGAAGTTAAAAGAAGAAAATAAATCACCTCAAGTTAAATGGAAAATTCTCAAACAGGTTAGAATATGTAGATCGGTAAATGAACCATGTTTCATTTGTCTACAAGAAAAATGGAAATTATTAAATACATGAAGAGTGACATATTACTGAATCAGATGCATGAAACTAATACATATTGTAAACATATTAAAGAATTGATCTTACAGTCGTGCTAGAAATAAGAACTAATGCATATTGTAAACATATTAAAGAATTGATCTTACAGTCGTGCTAGAAATATGAAATCTAAGGTTTGAAACTCCAGCAATTATAAATTTTTGACACTATTAACCTTAGTATCTTTAATTTTTCATTTAATTTTTATTATTTTTTAATTTAATTTTAGTACGTTTTCTGTTCTGTATTTTTAATTGTCCTCTGATCTACGCTTTTTGAATAATGTTGTGTATAAGATTTCTTCATTTTAAAAAAAAAATGACGAAGGACATAGTTTTATATAATGTTACGAACAAATGTATCTATTTATCATTTATGGCCAAATTTGAAATTTCTATTTCTTTTGCAGCTCTTGTTGCCTCCCAACCACTTTCTTCCTCCTGTGTATTTTCTCACTTTTACCCACTCTGTCCATTTTGTCACTTTTTCTTCTTTGTTAAACTCAGAAGTCACGTGACCGATACCTGTATCTATCTAAACTTATTTATAAATGGAACTTTGTGTGTGTATATGTGTGTGTGTGTGTGTGTGTTTGTGTGTATGTCTGTGTGTGTGTGTGTCTGTTGCCTATAGACTCCAAAACGGCTGAACCGATTTTCTTGAAAATTTACACAGTTGTACTATAAGCAAGTGCGAATGTTCTCAGCTAGGTTTTGTGTTGGTGCGTTGTGGTGCATTGGATACCGACTTGGAACGAGAAATTGGGGAGCCGAGTTCGAATTCCAGTTGAATTCCTTGTATTCACATACGCTCAAATACCCTTGGGAAAGGTATTAATCCGTCTCTTCCTTCCAGTTATGGGTTAAATAGCAGGACAGATTGGGTTCTATAGCCTTGGTCGGCAACCAGTCTACCGCAGAAAGCAATGGCAACATATTGCGGGATAATCTTCTGCCCTTGAAAAAGACATGATCGCCCAAGCGTGTATCACGTATGGCACTTAACTAACTGACTGACCCCCGATAAAAATCGAAAACGAAAATATTGGGTGATAGAAGTGATCCGATTTTAATCAAATTTGATACACTCATAGACAAAGACATAAGAAACGATATTCAGAAGTTTCAACGTTGCAGTTCTTACAATAGTGCAGAAAATCTATAATATATATATATATATATATATATATATATATATATATATATAAAAGGCAAGATGTTTGTGTGTGTGTCTGTTTATCTGCCTGTATGTGTGTATTTTGTCAGCCCTTTTATTTTAGTTTTTGCTTCGGGTTTGGCTCAAAGTAGGTATAATTGTAGTTCTTAGTCTCAGTCATGATACCATTTACTCAGAGGACTTATTTAGCCTTCAAAATTCAGTTTATGACGAAAAAAAACTTATTTGATATCGATACCAGGAAATCAAAATTTGACTTACATCCATTCATGTTTCTTTCAGTCTACGGTTTCGCTTTAACTAGAAACAACTATTGCTTTTTAGTCTTTCGTGCCAACGTCCAACGAGTCTGAGCTCCAGGACCATGGATTAGTTTTAAAGCTTTCATTACACCTGAAGCAACGCCGGGCTATACTGCTAGTATGCCATAAAACAACTCCAAGAAATTCCTCTATAATAGGAAACTGTGTACCTATTTTGTCGACCTCACAACAGCGCATACCCTTTTTTTCTCATCCATCTCATTCGTATGTGAGTTTTGAGACGCTTGCTTCTCTGTCAATAATATTCTCTCAAGTCCCAAGAGAAGAGGCATAGCAACATGCTATATCTATACTTTGCGGGGTGGGGGAGTAGGTTTTTTGCTAGCATATCGGAAATAATTGGCAGGCTTGCCGTAAAGCCAATTAAAACCCACCTTGTGTCATGTTCGGTAGCAACGTTAGTGCATTGAAAGATACATAGCTTTCGCTATTCGAGTGGTCCTGGGCATGACGGTAAACTGCATCCGGCAGCAAGGCCTCTGATTGAGCATGAAACCACCTCTTAATTGCTGTTGTTCCCAGGCTCACCCTGACCCGGAGTGGTAGTACCAGTTAGGGTCTCAGATATGGGTAAATAGTTTACCGCCAAACCGAGTATATCAAGATGCTATGAAAATATTTACCAACAAAACTTTTTTCAATGAAATATATGACCAACCAAACGTTTTTGAAGGAAAGATGTTACCAACAAAAAGACGTGAAAGAAAAAAAATTACTAGCAATGCATCCGACTCTCAACGAAATCTATTTTACAAAGAAAGTATATTCTATTCAAATCTATTGTTAATCAAATCTATTGTAAAATTCTCGTGTGGATTAAATGACCCATTGAGGTATTGATCGGCCGTAAAGCAAACCAAACCAAACTGCTATCCGAGTGCTGACAGGAAAACGGTTCCGTAGTGCTTCTCGTTCGGGAGAAGGCTGGATTTATTGCCAACCCCTTGAGGCGTGCAGAAAATGAGGCAGCGTCCAGAGGGGTTGAGAAATTTTCTGCGGTATAGTCGTTAAATCTATTTAAACAGGCTTCGTGCCACACTCGTTATCGACGTGGGTCCACTTTCAAAACTCAGTCCCTCAGTATGTGAATATCGGGTGCTAACCAATGGGGGGTTTGCTCTTGTCACAATAATACTCGCTCAAGCTCCAGCGAAATATACCCCAAGCATTACTTCACTTTCCGGTGGAGAGCAAGCACATGAGGCCTCACCTAAGTGTTGAGAGGGCGTGACAATTGTTGTATGGCATAGCAGTTAAATTTACTTTGCACAGACATTGTGATAGATTTGGTAACAAAATAGTATACGCCTGTCCCACTAATTTTCGTCCAAGCCCCAGTTGAACATACTCAAAACAGTATATCTCTTTCAGAAGGGGCTAGTTTATTTCCTGATACATGAAGCCTCCCCTCATTTAATGGAGAAGGGCGTGATAATTTTTCAAGATATAGTCGTTAAATCCATTTTGTACCGACCTGGTCATATTCGGTATCGAAGTGGACACATTTAAAAACCAAGTTCTGGGTATGCAAGATAAACGTCTACAGCTTGTGTGAAAAAGCACAGAAAACATCTCACTTCCTAACAATTTACAAAAAGATTAAATTAAATTTTATTTCAATAAAATAAAGGATTCATACAATCAAAAATAACTCTTTGGAATATAAAGACAAAACAAAAATTGTCTTCTATTTTTGCCAAATTACTGTTCGTAATCGCTTGTAAACATTTTTCTTACTATGTTTTATAAATTCTTTTAGTCGTCCAAACTTATATAAGTTATTCTCTTTCTTTTCGCTGTCTATAAATTATTCTTAATTTCTACACTGACAATTTTCCCAGGAACGCTGAAGAGCAATTTACGCTAATTATTAGTTATTACGTGAAATTGGAATCTCCCCATAAAATTTTGATGTAACCCTATATAAAATGTAGTACATGTAAATATAAAACAGAAGCCTCGATTAAATAATAGAGGCAGATATGCATTTAACGCTGAGATATGTACGAAAAAACATTTGGGCGTATCTTTTCTTGTTTTAATGTCGAGGGCAAAAGTACATTTAATGTAAGATCGCGTCTTGCCTTTAGTTCGCTTGGTTTGGTCTATCATGCAACTATTTCGGCTTGTTTTGTCTTACATTTTTGACAGACATTTTTTATCACTGCTATTACTTCTTTGAGATATCTTTTTTTTAATTTTTAAGTGAGTTTATCTCCCGAGCTTAATATATATATATATATATATATAAAAATAATATGTATGTATGTATGTATATATATATATATATATATATATATATATACATATATATATATTAATATGTATAGGGAAAACTACTAAAAAGTTGTAAGTTAAAAATGTATTTTTTGACAGTATTTATTTATTTCTATTATTATATATATATATATTTGATATTTCAGACCGGCCTCGGCCTTTCATCAGAAACAAATGATTTTAAAATATCAAATATATATATATAATAATATCAAATATATATATATAATATTAGAAATAAATAAATACTGTCAAAAAATATATTTTTAACTTACAACTTTTTTTTCCTATACATATTAAGACAGTATACGTGGATTATCACCATGCTTTATATATATATATATGTATTAATCATTTCACCCAAAGCAAGGCATTCCACTGCCACTATTGCGCTTGGGGCTACATAGGGGGAGATAAATAGGAAGAGTGGTTAGATATAGGAAATGTCAGAAGTGGGGTGATAGATAGTTGGGTGGGTGGGAAGAGTGTTTGAAAGAATGGAAGTTTGTTTGTTAGGAGGTGTCTATTGACCTTACATTTAAACTCCTGGAGATTGTAGCTGTCGGGGAAGCAGTCATGTGGAAGGGAATTCCACAGTCAGGAAGTGCGAGAAAAGAAACTGTTGGAGTAGAAGTTGCGGTTGCATTTTATCGGTTTCACTGTAAAAGTGTGGGATCTAGTTGCCAATCTAGTAGAGAGAGAGAGAGAGAGAGAGAGAGAGAGAGAGAGGGAGAGAGAGAGAGAGAGGTATAAGTTGAATATTATTTGTATCCGCTCCCAAAGAGTTGGCTTTAAATTTTATGTCAGAGTTGAACATTATAAAGCAAGAGCAGAAAAATTAAAAATTAAAAAAAAAACGACGGTGAATATTGCTTTATCGATATAAAAAATATATTAATAAATAGGACAGAGAGAGAGAGAGGGGAGAGATGGGACGAGGGAGAGTGAGCGTGAGTGAGAGGAAGTGAAAGGTTGCATGGAGAAAAGTAAGACGAATGCAGTGAGACAAATAAAGAGACGGATAGAGGTTAAACAGTGAGTGGAAGAGACAGGGAAGAGAGAATGAGAGGTCTGCTGGGGAAAGAAAGATAGATAGCTAAAAATAGAGGAAGGGAGGGGGATATGTCTGTGAATAGAGACGAGGGAGAGAGGGGAGAGATGGGACGAGGGAGAGAGAAGAGGATTAAACAAAGAAAGTATGAAGACCGGCTGATGATTTAAACTAGAAACAAATGCAAAGAAAAAAAAGGAATAAAAGAAAAGCAAAAAAGATGCCTAATTTTAAAAATATAAAATTCTGACAATTTACCTATCGAAGCATATATATAAACATATATATATATATATATATAGTCATCCGCAGACAGATCAGTTTCGCTGTATCACAGCTCATCAGTACGTTTAGACATCCGATTGCTTTTAACCCAGGATTGAAACCGACCGAATTGGCGTCAGTCGGCGATTCTACCTCTGGGCTATGGGCGCTCGGTAGAAGAAGGCAGACTTTTTAGCGTATACATTATCATTATACACGCACAATAGCCAGAGTGCTCTAATTCATTACGGAATGAGCGATGCATACATGCCAGATTAGCTACTGTTTTACAAAGTCTACATATATTGATTGATTGTTTAATACTTACTTTTTGGTCACAATAGGATTAGACCAGTGCACATTTGTATTAAAATGTGTTCATCACAATTATATTATACTTTTGAATATTTTCCATTTGTAAACCAGTTATTATGCGACCTAGGTTTCTACCATAAGTGGTGTCTTCAGGCGATTTTTAATAAGTAAAAATTAAAAATAACCGGAAGACACTACTCATGACAGAAACCTAGGTCGCGTAATAACTCGTTTACAAATGGAATATATATATATATATATTGTTACGAGGATGCATTTATATATAAAAATAATAATAATAATAATGTCTAAAATTATCTAAGGGATTATATTGAGTCCTACACCTTATTACAAAAAAGTTTTAATTCATGAAGTAGTGGTTAAATAGAGAAATTAGGAATAGAACGATTTGAAAGATTGTAGAAAATTCCAGTAGAATTCAGAGAATTCGAAAGGTTCTAGAAATATGGAAATTAGGTGCTAGCCCCTATAAAAATAGATTTCGGGCAGAGAACAGTCAGTTGTTACCAGGGTTTGCTGATGTTATCAACTCCGGTTATGTTTCAAGGATTTTTATCCAGCCGAAAGCATCTATAAGAAGTTGCCGACCAACTAAAACCTGAAAGAGAACCTCATGGAACTATATGGGTAAAAATGAATATTTTTTACTCTTTCATTGACCATACTTAAAATTATTCTTTATATACTCATTTGAGGATTTCCAAAAAGTATAGCATTTATCTTCCGCGCCAAACTTAACTGGGTAAAGATACTTGACACCTGACCTTTCCCTTCTCTCCTCGTAACACTTGCCAGTAGTAAACGCTATGTTTCTTGTTTTGAATGCAACAAAAATTGTATATTTGCAAATATCTTATTTGGTGTGTTTTGTAAATTAAATATTTGTCTGTGATTTATCGCTGAGTTTTGGTCAACCATTTTTTTCTTTTAATACACTTTTTAACACGTAACAATATATATATATACAAAACGTGGATCATTGCTAGTTGGCACTGATATGGGCTGGCCTGTGATTTGGAATTATGATTCAATACAATTAATGGAAAAAAACCTAAATGCATTGTCAAGATAAGAATTTGAATAAATATTTGTTGGTAAAGGTTGCAGGCTTATTGATTGAAACCACATATAAATAGATTTATTTTGAACAGATTGACATAGACACATAGATAATTGATTTTCTAAGCGCCGTTTAGTTATGGCATAAAGCCTAAAGTATGGAGTACTCAAGGAAGATCAAACTCACTACTCACTTGTAATAGGTTTTAACAGGACATGCTTACTGACCAGTACACCACTTCGAGGTGCCTAGATAGATAGATAGATAGATAGATAGATAGATAGATAGAAAAAAATACATTTTCAGATTTAACTAACTTTAACTAAACTTTAGGCTAAAGAACAATAAGATAAGTGCAAATTTCGATAATTGATGAAATTTTGAAAATTTGCCTTGAGAAACAGCATTCGATATCATAGTTTTCATTCGAGATTGAGATAATGGTGGTAGATAGATAGATAGATAGATAGATAGATAGATAGATAGATAGATAGATAGATAGAACATAAATAGACGGATATAGCTAGATACCTAAGTTAGACTAATCTTGCTCAAGGTAATATATATATATATATATAATCAGATCAATGATTTATTATAAGGAAACATAATTCCTGCAAACAAAATAGCTTACTTCCGCTCACGTAGACCACAAAAGATCCCTAAGTACAATGTCCAAGCCTTTAAAATGAAAGTATAAGTGTAGCCTTTTGTGATAAGCTAGAATACAAACAGATCCTAAATCTTGAACCAAGTAATATCAGAGAAGTAAATAATATAATCGTATTTTCTTTACCTGAAGCACCTGAGTCGATTCCTAAAGTATCTGGTCCGAAATATTCTGTGGGATGATATTTCTGAAAATGAAAAGTGTGAAGAATGAAAAATGTAATAGAAAACAAAAAAAACAAAAAAATTACAAAATGGCAAAACTAGTTAATGCTATGAGATACCAATACGTTCGGGAGATTCTAAAGTAAATTAAAAGCCAAGCAAAGTAGATTGTATGATAAAAAAAAAGGAAAAAGAAAAATAAACACAAAAATATACGATAACAATAGAAGAAATACACTAGTCTCAAAAACACTTTACCTCTCATTTCAAATCGCACAATGAAGGTAGTATTGAACGGACATGTCTCCCAGTACTATAAAATGAACGCGGATGTCCCTCAAGGCTTTATTCTAGGCCCCACGCTTTTCCTTATCTGCATTAACGATCTCCCAGATGTAATAAGATCCCAAGTAGGCATATACGCTGATGACATTCCGGTTTCCTCTCGTCTCGATTAAAAACCTGCTGAGACTGACAAAGCAAATCCTTGCTTCCGAGCTTGAAAAGAACCTCCAATCCGTGATGGACTGGGGTAAAAAATGGCTCGTGAATTTTAATCCTTCCAAAATGAAGCCGCTATCTATTAACCACGACAGATAATCGCTCCTACACCCCCATTAGCATGGATCAGGATAGTCTCCCTAAAATTAAAACACTGCACTTCCTCGGGTTAAATCTCACAACAGACCTCATGTGGAATGACTATATAGAATCCATAGCTAAATCCGCTGCTATGAAAGTCGGTTCTCTGTGCAGGTCCAGGAAGTTTTTCCCGTCTGAAACAATCCTGCACATATACAAATCTACCATCCGCCCGTGCATTGAATATTGCTGCCATATCTGGTCGGGTGCTCCTGCTATCCACCTAGGTGTCCTTGACAAAATTCAACTGAGAATCTGTAATGTGATCGATCCCGACTTAGCAACTCGGATACAGTCACTCTTTCACCGACGCAATGAGTCTTCTCTTTGTCTCCTCTACAAATACTTTCACGACTTCTGTTCAGATGAACTTAGCTCTCTGGTGACCCCTATATATGCATTTATTCAAGCCACGAAATTAGCAACTAGGTCCCATTCTTTTACTGTGAAAACAATAAACTGTAAACGAAAATTCTACTCCATTAGCTTCTTTTCTCGCACTTCCCGCCTGTAGAAATTTTTCCGTTTACTTGCTTTCACGACTGCTAAAATCTCCAAGAATTTAAATGTAAAATCAGTAGTCACAAACTTGTATCTTCTCTCTCATGTTACTTTCTTCGGCCACCTCTCTCCAATCCGTATTCTTATCCTTTTCTCATCCACCTCCTGAAACCCTCTATAACCTGTCACTCTTTCTCATAACTTTCCTCTTATGTAACCCCCTGCTCAACAGTGACAGTAAAATGCCTTACTTGAGGTGACACGAATAAAAAAAAAAATTCACTTCTGACGACAGTAATCTGAAGATATCCGTGAAAATAGAACCTACCCCAGTATACATCAGGATTACAAAATCGGTCGACAAACATAAGCAGCAACGAAACTAGTAATGAGGTAGTCATAAAGCTAAACAAACACCACCACCACCACAACAACAACAACAACAACAATAATAATAATAATAATAATGTTCTTATCCGTGTTTGTTTACATATTTTTTCAACACTATGGAAAATATGTAAACAAACACTGGTATGAACATCACCCATCACCGGTTACAGAAATAGAAGTTGTCACCATTCTATGGGATTACACAATCTACACAGAAAAATTGAAGCAAATAGGCCGGACATTATTGTTAAAAACCAGAAAGAAAACACTTACCTATTAATTGATATGGCTTGTCCAACGGATTGTAACATAGCAACTAAGGAATTTGAGAAACTGTCAAAATATTAAGACCTGGAAATTGAAATAGAAAAAATGTGGAAATTGAAAACAAGAATCTTGCCAGTGATAGTAGGTGCACTTGGAATGATAAAAAAATGGAACAAAACAAGACATTGAAAGAATCCCTGGAAATCCCAGCTTAAGAGATATACAAAAAATTGTCTAGCTAAGTACAGCCCATACACTAAGGAGAATTTTGTCTATGTAACGCTAGGGATGATAGGGTAGATAGAAAAAACATGAACTGGAGCCATAATAACACAACACGACCTGCCTTAGGTCTTCCCGCAGAATTTGTAGGTAGTGCGACCATAGAAGAAATAGAATTATGATGAAAAATGACATAATAATAATAATAATAATAATAATAAGACTTTAAATATATACAAGATATCGCCCGTCATCATCAATTTCATCAAACAGTGCATGTCTATAAAAAACAACCCTTTACCTCAATCATATAAATGGAACCTATAAGTCTGATGAAATAAACATCAAAAGAGGTATATTTCAAGGTGATTCTTTATCTCCCTTACTATTCTGCATATCATTAATAGCACTAACCAGTCAACTTAATAAGACAGAATGTGGTTATAAAATAGGACAAAAGAAAATAAGCCATCTATTTTACAGGGACGACTTAAAGTTATATGCTAAGAATGATAATGAGCTGGAAGGTCTTCTGCAAACTGTAAAATGCTTCAGCGAAGACATTGGAATGAAATTTAATTTGAATAAATGTGCTAAAGCTACAGTTTTACGTGGATCAATACAAGAAACATCCTCAATTAGCTTAGACCCTGCTGTAACAATAAAAGAATTGAAACCAGAAGAAGCTTATAAATACCTAGGTGTAAATGAGAGCGAAAACATTCACCATCAAAAAATGAAAGAAATAGTGCGTAAAGCGTACTATAGAAGGCTACGAATGATATTAAAAACTGAATTAAATTCACAGAACAGAGTTATGGCCATTAATAGCCTTGCAATCCCAGCTGTCCAATATAGCTTTAACATCTTAAACTGGACTCTATACGACATCAGGCGAATGGATGCTAAAACAAGAAAGCTTCTTTCTAAGCATAAGATGCATCATTCAAAGGCTGATGTAGACCGTCTATACATACCCCGTAAAGAAGGTGGAAGAGGTCTTATTCAGCTGGAATTGTCATACAAGACAACAACTATTGGCTTACTAACATACATAGAAACAACAAAGGATTGGATGATACAATTAGTAAGGCAACATGAAGAAAGAAAGAAAAAATATTCAATAATAAAAGAAATCAGTAAATACAAACAAGGTTTACAGTTAGTAGATTCTGTAGAAAAGCAAAACAGAAGCCAAGAACCAACTATTGCGGCAAGAAATATGAAAATGAAAGCCAAAGATAAAGCTCTTCAACAGATGAAACAGCGCTGGCAAGACAAACCTCTGCATGGCCAATATCCAGAACGTGCCAATAAATCCAATGTTGACAAAGTTAATACTCATCGATGGTTACGTGCATCTGGATTAAAGTCTGAAACTGAAGGCTTTATTCTTGCAGCACAAGACCAAAGTCTTTTCACTAGAAACTTTCTGGCAAATATTATGCATAATAATATGGATCCAAAATGCAGGTTTTGTGATAAACACCAAGAAACAATAGAACACCTAATCTCAGGCTGTTCTGTACTTGCCCCAAATGAATATAAAAATCGCCACGATAGAGTTGGGCAATATTTACATTGGGCAATGTGCAAACATTATGGAAAAGCTGTAAACAAACACTGGTATGAACATCACCCAGCACCGGTTACAGAAATAGAAGATGTAACCATTCTATGGGATTACACCATCTACACAGACAGAAAAATTGAAGCAAACAGGCCAGACATTATTGTTAAAAACCAGAAGGAGAAAACTTGTCTATTAATTGATATGGCTTGTCCAGCGGATTGTAACATAGCAATCAAGGAATTTGAAAAACTGTCAAAATATAAAGACCTGGAAATTGAAATAGAAAAAATGTGGAAATTGAAAACAAGAGTTGTGCCAGTGATAGTAGGTGCACTTGGAATGATAAAAAATGGAACAAAACAACACATTGAAAGAATCCCTGGAAACCCCAGCTTAAGAGATATACAAAAAATTGTCTTATTAAGTACAGCCCACACACTAAGGAAAACTTTATCTATGTAATGCTGGAGATGATAGGGAAGATAGAAAAACATGAAATGGAGCCATAACAACACGCCACTACCTGCCTTAGGTCTCCCCGCAGACTTGGTTGGTAGTGAGACCAAAGCAGAAATCGAAATATGATGAAAAATGACATAATAATAATAATAATTAGACAGAGTAGTCAAAGATCACAAACCTCCGCCAAGGCAATACTGGTATTATCTTAGCAAGAAATGCTTATTAAACGAGAAAGGATTATTGCAATTATCTTGACCGCTCTCAAGAATGAAAATACAAACATTTACTCGACCACTCACTTAAATGCTGACTTAAATTGAAACAGATGATTTAATATAATATTTAAAATGATCTAAGGAAGGCAATTCTTATTAATAAAACCGGAACAATAATCCAGCAACATTATCCCGTAGCGGATCGAACCCCAAATCTAATCAGTTGATGCTAGTTATAAGGCTAATCAACCGTAAATATTTCATCGGAATCCGTCCAGAAGGTCTTTAGCTATCTTGACCATGGAGAGACAGACAAGTAGAGAAACTCGACCGAATGCAGTACATACGCCTTAAGTCTGAGGTAATAATAAAAAAAAAAAGGCCATATCACGCTGAAAACACCGGTTCTCGTCCGATATTTGAAGTAATGTCGACCTTCGTCAGTACTTGGATGGGTGACCGCTTGGGAATGCCAGGTCTTGTTAGCATTCACTTTTTGGATGTGCCTTGTGGTGCAGTGGTTATTGACACGGAACGACGAATTAGGGAGTCAAGTTCGAATTTCAGTTGAATTTCTTGTATTCACTTTCGCACAAATATCCTTGGGGAAGGTATAAACCCATGACTTTCCTCAAGTTATGGGTTAAATAACAGAACAGATTGGGTTCTATAGCCTTGGCTGTTAACCAGTCTCCGCAGAAAACAGAATCGCAACCTACAGCGGGATAATCTTCTGTCCAGTCAGTCATGTCTCGAAAGAGACATGATCAGTCAAGCGAGTATTACGTATAAAACTTAACTCACTGTTGAATGTGCCTTGTGGTGCAGTGGATATTGACTCGGAACGAGAGATCGGGGTGAGAGTTGAATTCCTTGCATTCACTTACGCACAAATACCCTTGGGAAAGGCGCTAATTCGTCTCTTCCCTCTAGTTATGGGTTAAATAATAGAACAGAATGGGTTCTATAGCCTTGGCTGGTAACCTGTCTACCACTGTTAACCAGTCTCCGCAGAAAACAGAATCGCAACCTACAGCGGGATAATCTTCTGTCCAGTCAGTCATGTCTCGAAAGAGACATGATCAGTCAAGCGAGTATTACGTATAAAACTTAACTCACTGTTGAATGTGCCTTGTGGTGCAGTGGATATTGACTCGGAACGAGAGATCGGGGTGAGAGTTGAATTCCTTGCATTCACTTACGCACAAATACCCTTGGGAAAGGCGCTAATTCGTCTCTTCCCTCTAGTTATGGGTTAAATAATAGAACAGAATGGGTTCTATAGCCTTGGCTGGTAACCTGTCTACCACAGAAATACCATTGTATTCACTATACTGCGAGATAATCTTTTGCCCTGTCAGTCATGTTTCTTTCGAGACATGATCGCCCAAATCGCGTATCACGTATGACACTTAACTGACTGAATACAACGCTATATAGGTAACATTATTTGCACGAAGCACATAATATTTTATTAACGATGAACGTGCCATTTGTTGAAATGGTTTATCTGTTTTCTTTGGAATCAGTTTTGGAGTTTCCAGTCAAGCCAGTGATCCGCAAACCTGGCCCAAAACCTTAATCTACTCACCGTTTTCACATGAAATATTCCAGCACACGCTGTATTCTGTTCAAAAGATCTGGAGTATTTGTTTTTCATTCAGTGATACTCAGCAGATGTCTGCCAATGCGCATATATATATATATATATATATATATATATATATATATATATATATATATATATATATGCGCATGAAATACTTTGGAGATCATCAGAATATTCCCTGTCCAAAGCTGCTACCTCTTTCACCAACCTCTATATTTGTAATTCTTCACATTCTACCCCATAAACAGTCACATGAACCCAAGCCCCCGGAGCCCAGCGTGGCAAGAAACAGCGTAAAAATCGATTATCATGCCATATTCTATTTACAACAGTAGCATCGAACGGAAAATCATATGCTAACACTGCCTTCTAGCTTTCCTATAAAAACACCAAACTGATCAAGCCAAGTACTTTCGATAAAAAAAAAAAGTTGCAAAGAAAGACAAATATGTCGTCGTCCATTTTACACGAGGTTTCGTGGCGAGAATAGTAAATAATTTTCGCATTAGAATGTAATGTTTTATAGCATTATTTCATTGGAAAATGCTTGAATTCAAATTTAACAGCTCTATTAAGATATGGCGTACATATTTAGGTCATTTGGCAATTGCGTTTGGTCATATTGTCTGCAGAAGGCACCTAAGATTTTTTATCTATGTAATTAATACTTTTTTTGCATGTAAGAAAAGAACTATATTTTTTGAACCATTAAATGTAGGTATATATAAAAAGAAACTAACACGAGATAAGACACTACAAAAATTGTTTAAGTAATATTGTAAAATGCATTAAATTTTCTGCAAAGGTAATTTATTAAAGGGGTCGCATTTATTAAATAATGTGATTTTTGTGGTACAGTGGATATCGGCTCGAAACGAGAAACCGGGGAGCCGAGTTCGAATTCCAGTTGAATCCATTGTATTCACTTACGCGCAAATACCCTTGGGAAAGGTATCAATCCGTCTCTTCCTTCCAGTTATGGGTTAAATAGCAGAACAGACTGGGTTCTATAGCCTTGGTTGGCAACCAGTCTACCGCAGAAAGCAATGGCAACCTACTGCGGGATAATCTTCTGCCCAGTCAGTCATGTCCCGAAATAGACATGATCGCCCAAGCGTGTATCACGTATGGCACTTAGCTGACTGATCTTAGTTTATCAAATGAGGCCGGGTTTGGGTACAAATGCATAAGTGTATCTGAAAAGAGGACTAAATAATTTTGTTAAAGTTAAAATAGTGGATCAGTTTGTTCGAAATAACAACAAAATCTGACCAGTTTTCCTGTCAGGAATAAAATTTACATTTTTTTATCGACATACAAATTCTTTCAATTGCAATATTTTTCTATTGCATTTTGTTTGTATATGGAAATTATTATTATTTTACTTCGTTCTTCTTATCATGCTAATAATAAAAAGAGATCATGGAAAAATGCAAGAAAAAATAAATATGAAAACCTATTTTGCGAGCAAAAATCATTTTTTAGGAAAAAATAATTTTGAAAGGAAAAATTCATTTCCAAAGAAAAAGTTAATTAATCAATAATTAAAATCAAATTTAAAAAAATAAAGTATCTTTTTTACTTGGTTTATCTAACGGCATATCATCTCTTTAGGGGTCATTTAATTTCGAAATTTTATTTTCTCGTGCATTGCTCGTAATATTTTTTAAATGTAATTTTATAATTAATTTGACACCAGTTTGGCCATTTTCCCATAGCTGGGACCCTAATAGGTGCTACCACGATGGGTCAGAGTAGATCTGAGAACAACAGCAATTAAGTGGTTTCATGTTCCTTAAAAGCGTCCAATCAAAGACTTTGCTGCCGGATGTAGTTTATCGTCATACCAAGAACGCAACAATATCCACAAAGTAAAAAAAAATACAGTAATAATTAAGGAATGATTATTCGATTACAGCAGTCATACTTTCTCAGTAATTCATGCAGGTTTGTTTTTAAAGAAAAATATAAAAAGAAAGATGGTGAAGACATACGACATCAGCCTTTACTCAATTTTTCACCGACTAGACACTTCATCGGACAAATTGTATCGATTCCCGTTTGCGTCGGAGTAAACAAAAAACTAGAAACGTCCAGCAACTACCGTCCTGTCACGATAAACGGATGTCCTCTCGGGAAGGAATCGTACCTTGAGAGACTACTGGACCTCAAACTGACACTCGACCGGAAGGGAAACTTATACATATGATCTATGGCTAATGTCGTGAACAAAACAAATTCAACACTCAAATCTGACTCACTGATTTTGTTAAAAAAAAGGTAAACCCCCCCCCCCCCCCAAAATACGAATGTTCTGGAATGTACAAACTTCCCACACAAAACTCGCGAGAATTCACGCATCGGTGTGAAATGTTTTTTGACAAATAGCAAACTAGGAAGCATTTTTAAAAAATTAAAATAATCGTTAATTATAAAAAAAAAATTAAAAAAATATCAAATTCCTTTTGCGGACCCTTTTCGCGAGCTGACGTGAATTTTGTTTATCGTCCAATGGGAAGCTCAGAATTAAATCCGGGTAGGAATTCCCAAATTACCTGTTCGGAGCCCCAGAAAACGAAATAGAAGATCGACAGAAGAAAACAATTAACAGTAGAGAAAATACGAACATAATTAACACGTCCCTTGACAAACGTCAAGCGATCGTATTATTGTTACCTTTTCCTTCTCTCTCATCTTTTTCTTCAAAGTTCACAAATCCACTTAATAAATGACCGGTAGCCGAAGGACCGAGCGGAGACTTCAAAGACACTCCTAAAAAACAAACGCTCACACATACATACGCACAAACTCTTTTCGGCAATTACTACTATGAACATTTTAACGACCTTTGTACCTACCAAAAAATATTACATTTATTTGTAAAAAAACCTTAATTGATATATATATATATATATATATATATATACATGGTGCAAAACGTACTAACAAAACAGTAGCACTAATCACGACCGAAATCAGAAAAACCTACTGCTAACAAATTAGTAACGTAAGTCGTCAAACCCAAAAGGTACTACCAAATGGGTAAAGGGGAATAAAAAAAAATAAACAAACAAAACATAAGCCGTGTTTGAAAGAAAAAAACCAAGGACGAAAACCTTAACAAGAAAGAGCTCAATACGAAAGTAAAAAAGTACGAAAGTAGAGCAAAAATACAAACTAAATCTAAAAATGAGCCAAAAGTCGACCGCGGTTTCACTCGCCGGATTGTCAGGAAACCGCGAGTGAAACCGCGGTCGACGTTTGGCACACATTTAAATTTAGTTTGTATATATATATATATATATATGCACACACATACATTTCACTATAAAGGATAAGACACTGTACTAAAAAGAGCAGGTAAGATGGTCGGTCTCTCAATCTCTCCAGCAAATAACTAACTTCTTATTCTATCTGTTACGTTTAGAAAAGCTAGATTAGGCCGAAAATGGAGTACTGTTTCCAAATCCTCACATTCGAGTTTCGAGATCACAAGTGTTTCAGAATCTTTGTGATGACGAACTAAGTTCCACCCTCTAGTCCCTCTCTTTCACAGGCGGGATAGGGCGAGCCTCTCACTGCTGAGGTACTACCGCCACGGAAAAACTATATTCCTTCGTTCCGACAATTCTAATCACGGCTAGGACCATCAATACTTTTTTTTAATAATCATATCGCCCCAAGCAAGGCATTTTACTGCCACTGTTTTGCAGAGGGTTACATAGGAGTAAAGTTATGAGAAAGAATGACAAGTTATAGGGGGTGTCAGGAAGTGGGTAAGAGACGGATGACTGTGGCCATAAAGTGAGAGATCCATTTATATATTGATTGTAATATAAAATTGATCCCCTACTTTATATTTACATAATAATTTCTTGTCGGTTGATAAGATGTAGAAAACGAATCAGTCAGTCAATGAAATACTGATTATCTACACATGCATGTCTTTTAGATTTATTTACATTCTCTGGAATATAAATGTATAGAATTTTTTTTATAATCATATCGCCCCAAGCAAGGCATTTTAATGCCACTGTTTTTCGGGGGGTTACATAGGAGGGAAGTTATGAGAAAAAGTGACAGGTTATAGGGAGTGTCAGGATGTGGGTAAGAGAAGAATGAGAATAGTGCTGAGAGTGGAGTGGACGGAGAAAAGAGCATGAGAGAGAGGATGCAGTTTAGTGACATAGGAGGTGACTATTGACTTTACATTTAAATTCTTGGAGATTGTAGCTGTCGGGAAAGCATGTAAATGGAAGGGAATTCCACAGGTGGGAAGTGCGAGAAAAGAAGCTGGTGGAGTAGAATTTGCGTTTACAATTTATTGGTTTCACAGTAAAAGGGTGGAACCAAGTTGGATAGAGAAAGTAGCATGAGGGAGAGAGGATGCACGTTAGTGAGATAGGAGGTGACTATTGACTTTACATTTAAATTCTTGGAGATTGTAGGTGTCGGGAAAGCAAGTAAATATTACTTACATTTTAGCAAACCACCCAAATTCCCTTGCTATACCAACTGTGAGAAGTAAATTCCACTTAAACAGTTTCTTCCCACGAACAACTGTCTGTAGAACGGACTTCCAAGAGCATGCTTCACCGGACACGACAATTTAAAAACCCTTTAAGCCTAGAGTTAACCATAATCTTCCCCTTCTCTCCGTATAAAACTTCCTCTTAACGTAATAGTCAAACTCGAATATCTCGTGCGTTCTTCAGGTTGAATCTTACTGTAAAAAATGTTAAAAGAAAAATAACATAATTACTTTCAACAATAGTACGAGGGTCATTCAATAAATAAGGTGAATGTTTCGGTATAAGGACTTCTACGAGGGTCATTCAATAAATAAGGTGAATGTTTCGGTATAAGGACTTCTACGAGGGTCATTCAATAAATAAGGTGAATGTTTCGCTATAAGGACTTCTACTAAGGTCATTCAATAAATAAGGTGAATGTTTCGGTATAAGGACTTCTACGAGGGTCATTCAATAAATAAGGTGAATGTTTCGGTATAAGGACTTCTACGAAGGTCATTCAATAAATAAGGTGAATGTTTCGGTATAAGGACTTCTACGAGGGTCATTCAATAAATAAGGTGAATGTTTCGGTATAAGGACTTCTACGAGGGTCATCCAATAAATAAGGTGAATGTTTCGCTATAAGGACTTCTACGAAGGTCATTCAATAAATAAGGTGAATTTTTAGGTATAAGGACTTCTACGAGGGCCATTCAATAAATAAGGTGAATTTTTCGGTATAAAGACTTCTACGAGGGTCATCCAATAAATAAGGTGAATGTTTCGGTATAAGTACTTCTAAGAGAGTCATTCAATAAATAAGGTGAATTTTTAGGTATAAGGACTTCTACGAGAGTCATTCAATAAATAAAGTGAATTTTTCGGTATAAGGACTTCTACGAGAGTCATTCAATAAATAAGGTGAATTCTTCGGTATAAGGACATCTACGAGCGTCATTCAATAAATAAGGTTAATGTTTCGGGATTAGGACTTCTACGAGGGTCATTCAATAAATAAGGTGAATTCTTCGGTATAAGGACATCTACGAGCGTCATTCAAGAAATAAGGTTACTTTTTCGGTATAAGGACTTCTAATATAGATAGAAGCTTACATTTTTTTAAAAAAAATTTTCTTTACTTCACATACGAGGGTCATTCAATAATTAAGGTGAATTTTTCTAAGGTAAATTTTTCTAATACAGATAGAAGCTTACTTTTTTTTAAACTTTTTTTTTCAACGTAGTCTCCCAGCAGTGTCACAAACCTTTCCCATCTGTGCACAACATTCTGTATTTCCTCAGCGTATAAAATCATTGGACTGATGTGTCACCCAATCACTCACAGCAATTTTGACTTCATCGTCATTTTCAAACTTCTTTTAGCAGTTTAGCCCACTTGTAGAAATTCTTTTGACTGAAACATGGAGCACCATTCACAGTTGACATTCTCCTATGAATTTCAACTGTTTTGCATCCTTCAGCAACCAAAAACTTGATAACTAACCTCTGTTCAGTCGTGGAGCATTCTTCTTGGTCGGCCATCTTTGTTAATCACCAAAACTCTCAATGTGTTTTTTTTTCAATCTGCAAAAAGAATTAAATCCCTTTGTAAAAGACGTAAAGGAAATAAATTTTAAAAAAAAGGAAGCTTTTATCTGTATTAAAAGTTCTTGTACCGAAAAATTCACCTTATTTATTGAATGACCCTCGTAATATGCCTCCCAAACACTCTTAGAAAACGTGTGTCCGTTCATCAGTATAGTGTTTCTTTATTCTTGGATTCACTTAGTACGATATAGCGGATAGTTTAGTGACATGTGACTAAATTTCGCAGCTATTTCTCTTTTCTCTCACGACAGACTAATGGACCAAATCTTCCCTCTGGCTAACGATATTTCTAACTGCTCATTTCTAACTGCAGCATTCTATACACCTCAACTACAACTCGGAACTCTCTGACTGCTCTTGATTCTACATTACGTCCAACGGCTTGTCATTCACCAAACGTTACTAAGAGACCGATCAGACAAAACATTGGGCATTGATGCAATATTGTTGTGCACTGAGAGTTACAATCGCGCTATGTCGGTTGCTAATCGACTTAACGCACCCAAAATTTTAGGAACTTGGTAATCTTCCACTGAAACCTGACTCCTTAGTATTCGGCCAACTGCCAACTAATATCAACTGCCTAGTAGTTCTACTGAACTCCAATTGAACTGTTAAGAACTCTCTAGAACTTCTAAGAACTCCTATGTACTTCCAAGAAATTTTCAAGAACTTCCTGTTAACCCTTATTAATATAGGAAACAGGGTCCATTCTCTGAGAACAGGTGTGTTTCACCATAATCCATATCTAGGCTGGAGCTGCTGTTTTTACTTTAATGTCTTGATAAAGTTCAAAAGTCGTTACTCGGAAATGTGGATGATGAATTATTTTTTATCCTTCAACTCCATTCCCACAAAGTAAATGTTGCAAAATTTCATTGATAAGTGATCTGTGGAGCTACATTACTTAACCCCATAAACCTCGGTCCCGCCATACCACGCGCAAAAAAAAGAAAGACGTAATTTCCATTCAGACAACTTTGCAAGTGCGTATGGTTTTATGAAAACCAAATCCTAGCAGATGTTTTCCTACTCGCTACAATTTTGATTTCAATTCTAGGGTTTACCCGTTGAACTTCACCTCCCATCTTTACTTCCATACAACACCACAAACTTCTACTTCAGAGTTTATTCTGTATAATTCTAAGCTGCTTGTCTTTATTTCTGAGATGAGGTAGTATTTACATTATTCGGACTACCGTCTTCATCTTTGTTGCCATTTGTACGACGTTTCGGCCGTTGTACACTCCGCCCTTCAGCTAGGAATTTCGGACCGAATCCTTTATTGCAAAAAATAAATTCATCGCCTGCATAAACCTAATGTTCAGTAACCTTGTTTTCTTCTGATAATCATGAGTTATCTCCCTCTAACCCTGTAAGTTATTTCATTCACCACTGCTGTAGCCTGGTATTGAACTCACAACTCTTTGAACTAACCAACGTCTATAACCGCTAGGCCATGAGTCCTTAATGACAAAAAAAAAACAAATGAATTTTTGAGACTTATAAACCTAATGTTCATTAACCGTTTTTTGCCAGAATTCATATTGCAATTTTTTGATGTTAATGGTTTTCTCTAGTATTTTTTGATGTTAATGGTTTTCTCTAGTATTTTTTTATGTTAATGGTTCTCTCTAGTATTTTTTGATGTTAATGGTTTTCTCTAATATTTTTTGATGTTAATGGTTTTCTCTAGTATTTTTTGATGTTAATGGTTTTCTCTAGTATTTTTTGATGTTAATGGTTTTCTCTAGTATTTTTTGATGTTAATGGTTTTCTCTAGTATTTTTTGATGTTAATGGTTTTCTCTAGTATTTTTTGATGTTAATGGTTTTCTCTAGTATTTTTTGATGTTAATGGTTCTCTCTAGTATTTTTTGATGTTAATGGTTTTCTCTAGTATTTTTTTTATGTTAATGGTTTTCTCTAGTATTTTTTACCAGATCTCATATTGCAATTTTGACCCTAATGATTTTCTCTGGCACTCCGTATTACACCGTATTACTATATTGTGTTCATCTTTATTCTTGGTCGGCTTAGGTGACTTTTTTAGCCTACGATATGTGCTGATTCCTTAAGTTTACGTAGTTTCCAGTGGCGTTCTCTGTCTGTTATTTCAACTTCATTTCAGGGCGGTGATCCCCTTTATCCCTCCATATGTGGTCAGTTGTTCGAAACTCTTAGCACCTGAAGAAGGCCGGAGTGTACAATGGCCTAAAAGTTATACAAATGGAAACAAAGATGAGCACAATAGACCGAATAATGTAAATACTGTAAATCACTATAAAACACCACACAATAACCATCTAACTTGTGTTTATCTTAAGATTTGTATTCAGTGAACATTAGGTGATGGTTGCTTTGACACTTTCTGTTTCAGACTTTACTTCTGGTCATTAAACACTAGACACTTCAAGCTCATCTAACTTCATTTATACATCAATTTACTATATTGTGTTTTCATGTTCGAACGTAGTATGACCAGCATATCAAAGATTGTCGACCAAGTTATATTTTCTTCATTAGTAATATGAAAATCTTTATAAAATTAATGATATTTTTGTTAAGTCCTTTAAATCTAAAGAAAAGTATTGTATGAAAATTGGGAACGTCATAAATATTAGCATTTTATTACATATGAGAAATCTAAGATTCTTGTTCTGTCAAGATTTGACTTTTGTTAATATAACAATGGATTATCTAATAACTTTTACGGTTTATCAACATTTTGCAATTGAGGGTTAGGGTGAGAAGGATAAAACCAGAAATGTTTGAACCGAACGCTTTATTACAATCACAGGGATATATCATCCTTGCGAAAGCTTCGATTGGAAGTCATGAGTTATCTCTCTCTAACCCTGCAAGTTACTTGTTCACCACTGCTGTAGCCTGGTATTGAACTCACAACGTCTATATTCACTGGGCCTTGTGTCCTTGGACAAGAACAACTGAAATTGTGGGACTTATAAACCTGCAAACTAAGGATAAAACTCCGGAGAATGAAGAAGCCAAGCACATCACGAAGGCTGCAATACAACACGCTTGTGAATGACCTCACCCTGCAGACAGAATACACTAACATCGTGAGAAAGAAATATGAAGAACAAATTGGCAAAGGACACTCAAAATGGGACTCACTAAAGGAAGCGATGGTGACCTCATCGAACAACATTGCCCCAAAGCAAATCAGACTCAGAACAAAAAACAAGTCGATAACTAAACAGATTCTCCACATGATGCAAAGGAGACAAAAAATAACTTCAAGACATGGAGGAGAGTACAAGAAACTACACTGGGAGATAAGAAACAGACAGGCTAAAGAGGAATGGCTCAACAACAAATGCGCAGAAGGAGAGAGACTGAGCAAGACCAATAAAACAGAGATGCATAAAGAGATAAGAGAAATGACAGGACAAAAAACCTGCTCCTCAACAGGATGTATAAAATCCAAGGATGGAACAATCATATTGGAGAAAGAAGAAATACACCAGCGTTGGCAAGAATCTATAAAGGATCTTTTTTGCGACAGGAGAGAACAACCGAGAATATACAAGGAGGAGGATGGACCGGAAATATAAAATCCGAAGTGAAAGCAGCAATGGCCAAACTGAACAGAAACAAAGCAGCTGGTTCAGACGGCGAGTAATAGAGCTGCTGATAGCTTTAGAAGAATATGGCATAAAAAAAACTTACCGACATAATAAACGAAATTTATAGCAATGGACTAATACCAAACGACCTATGCAAGTCGATATTTATAGAACTGCCGAAGAAACCAGGTGAAAACGAGTCCAAACTACACAGAACTAACAGCTTAATGAGCTACATTACAAAACTGATTGTCAGAATCCTGATGAATAGAGCAAGAAGCAGAATCAGGCCAGAAATAGGACAGGAACAGTGCGGGTTCGTCAAAGACACGGGAACAATGAACGCTATATTTATGATTAAGATGCTCTCCGAAAGGGCAATACAAATAAAGAAAGACCTTTTTTTTTATTTTAATTATATCACCCCGAGCAAGGTGGTAACGCCACTGAAGCGCAGGGGGCTACTTAGGAGTGGAAAGATTGGAAAAGAGAAAGCCGGAGAGCACATCCTAAACAGGGAACAAGGGACTAGCCTCTTCACCTGTTCAATAGAAGTGGGTGGAGTGTGAACCGGGCGATAGTTTATTCCATCAACTCTAATTGAAAAAAAAAAGAAAAGAGTGAAAAGATTGGAAAAGAGAATGGCGGAAACCATATCCTAAACAAGGAACAAGGGATGAGCCTCTTCACCTGTTCAATAGACGTGGGTGGAGTGTAAACCAGGCGACAGTTTAGTCTATCTACTCCAATTGTATCTATGTTTTATTGATTATGCGAAGGCATTCGACAAAATACGATAAAAAAAATTATTGCAGATGCTCGGCAGCCTTGATATTTTTGGGAAAGAGATCAGAGTAATCAAGAATCTCTACTGGCAGCAAACTGCCTGCATACGTACAGGTAACGATTTCAGCAGATTTACAAAGATAGAAAGCGGCGTAAGACAAGGATATGTCTTTTCGCCGGATCTGTTCAACTTGTACAGCGATAATATTTTGAGGACCCTAGATGACACGTCAGGATTTGTTATTGGAGGCCACAACTTGAACAACATAAGGTATGCAGATGATACAGTGCTGATTGCAGACACAGAAAAGAAACTACAAGAGCTCCTACAGAAGGTATCGGTGGAGAGTGACAAAAAAGGACTACAAATAAACTTTAAGAAAAATGAATGCATGGTCATCAGCAAAAGGTGCAACCCAAAATGCCAATTACAGGTGGTGGATACCAGAATCAAGCAAGTACAAAAAAAGTGTTCTAACAGGAGATGGAAACTGCGACACAGAGATCCGAAGGCGAATTGGCATGGCAAAAGGCGCGTTCCAGAAGCTGAGTAAAGTACTAACACACAGAAAAATTTCATTAGAAACAAAGAAAAGTGTGCTGGATTGCTATGTGATGTCAATTCTTCAGTACGGCAGTGAATGCTGGACAATATCAACGAAAATGAGGACAAAACTTGAAGCAGCGGAAATGTGGTTCTACAGAAGGATGCTACGGATATCGTGGACTGAGCATGCAAGCAACGATGAGGTGTTGGAAAGAATGGCAACAAAAAGGAAATTAATACTGAGCTTCAGGAAGAGACAACTGAAGTTCCTGGGACATGCAATGAGGAAGGAGAGCCTGGAGAACTTGATACTGACAGGCCAGATAGAAGGAAATAGAGACAGAGGAAGGCAGCGGATAACATGTTTACAGAGCCTGATCAGGTGGATGATGGAACGGTGTTTGCGAGGTATAAACAGGAGCAAACATATTAAGAGCCACAAGGGATAGGGAGACGACGAGAACCATGATCGCCTACGTCCTGAAGGGACAGTGCACATAGAAGAAGAAGATGAAGAAGAAGAAGAAGAAACCTAATGTCCAGTAACCCGTTTTCTTACCAGAGTTCATATTGCAATTCTTGATATAAATGGTTTTCTTTAGTATTTTTTACCAGAGCTTATATTACAATTTTTGTTACAAATGATTTCCTCTGGCACTCCGTATTACTGGTTCTTATATTGTGTTCCTCTTTATGCTTGTTCGACTTAGGATATTTTTGAAGCCTCGCATTTGTGCTGATTCCTTAAGTTAGTTTCCAGGGTTCGATTCGAAATTCCTAGCACCTGAAGAAGGCCGGAGCGTACAAGGGCCGAAACGTTGTAGAAATGGCAAAAGAGATGGGACTAATAGCCCGAATAATGTAAATACTACCTCATCTCAGAAATATAGACAAATACTAAAGACCAGAATATATTTTTATTGTAAAAATTTATTTGGTGATAACAATGGTTGACTGATACAATTGCTACAAAAAGCTAGGACTTGAAAAAAAGAGTGGATTTAAATCTTTCCTAATGGTATTTGCGCGTAAGTGAATATAGTAAAATATACAAATATTAAAAATAGGGTCTCCGATTTCCTACTACAAGTTGTTATCCTGTTCACAACCCGCACATTCAGATGTAAATCACCTGGTAAAATGCTTTAGAAGAGAAGAATCTGACTGCTTCGTTGTTCGTTGATAAGAATATATGCACGATTTTTGTTTCCGAACGAAATAAAATTTTAGACAAAAATGTAATAATGAAACAGGTATCAAAATGAAATTGTGGCAAAATGAACTTAAAACAGCAGCTGAATTGTGGCTCTCCCAGGTATTCCAAGCCAGTCTTTCCTTCTTGATCTCTGTCTCAAAATCTCACCGACAGCCGTTTCAACCAGCAACTGTGAACGTTCTATTTTTCCCCACTCACTATGAAAAATTCGTTGCTTTTATATCTGTCCACGTACCCATAATCCATTTGCGTCTTCCTGTTATCCCATAATGCATTGCACATTTTTAGTGTATAAAAATGCAACGCAAGTTCCCCCCCCTCATTCTTTTACATTATCTGGCCGAGGACGGATTATGTTGGAGCGGTAAGTGCTTTTTCTTTTAACTTTATTTTAGCTGATGTAGCTTTACACGCTAAGCAAATACGGCCTCTCTTTTGGCGGGGACAAGGCATGTCGCAAACAGTAGTGCTAGTCCCAGGTTGTATCTCGTGTCTGCCACAGAAATATATATTTTTCTCTTTAGAATTACGAGGGTTGATTATATGTGAGATCGCCTGTCTTATAAAACAAGTTTTAGACCAGATAGAATAATGAAACCGATATCAAAATAAGGCAAATATTTTTCTTTTTAGAATTAAAGGAATGATTGGTAAGGATGTTCTCTGCTACTATAAAGCAAGTTTCAGATCAGATAAGATAATGAAAGTCGTATCAACAAGAAGCTAATTTAATTCTTTTTATATTTACGAGGGTTGATTGATATATAAGGTCTCTAAACCATAAAACAATATTTAGACTAAATGCAAGAATGAAACTGAAATCTATTTACACTCAAAACGGACTTTATAAGTCCTTAATCATTCAAAATAAAGAAAGTGTACAAATAGTTATAATTCGCAATCTTTATATATTTTCATCCCTAGCAAGGCGATACCGCCACTAATGTGCAGGGGACTACATAAGAGAAAAAAGAAGAACAAGATACACGGGGTGATGTGGAAAGGGCTGGAGTTAAGTGGATAACAGATGGGAATTGACTTTGCATTTAAATTCTTGGAGGTTGTAGCCGTTCAGGAAAGCAAGTATATGGAAGGGTGTTCCACGGGAGGGAAGCACGAGAAAAGAAGCTGTTGGAGTAGAATTGTCGCCTGCATTTGGTTGATCTAACTGTAAAAGAATGGGACCTTGATGCCAGTCTGCTTGCCCGAGTAAATTCTTGTGGAGGGGCACCAGGGCCTTAAGTTCTTTGGAGCAGAAGCCATGAAAATATTTGTAGAAGAGACAAAGGGATGCCACATCCCGCCGGCGAGAAAGTGGCTGGAGTCGAGCTGGATTATAATCACATTATAGGTTCTCTTTTGGAGCTCGTCGAGAACAATGAGACGAACTGCAGAGACGCCTGACCAAATATGGAAACAGTATTTCATACACAGTCGAATGGTTGATTTGTATATGTGGAAGATGGATTCAGGCGAAAAAAAAAAACTTCCTGACAAAGTGACCGAAACGTCTTAGCAGTTGATTTAGCTATTAATTCAATGTAAGCATTCCACTCAAGGTCAGAAGAAAGGGTGAGGCGCAGTGTATATATGAGGTGTAAAGATGTCATCTTTTAGAATATGTATCTGTAGTGTATCTTCAGTCACGTCTTAAATGAATGTGCCATATATTTTCAGTCACGTGTTAAACGAAATCTCGTGTTTTACGCGACTTATTAAAAAACGTTGCAAGCTTATGCTCTAACTCAATAATATATCATAGCTGCTCCCGTCATTATTTAATCATGAATACCAGTGATTTATTGTTTGAACTTTTTTCTGGCACCAAGCCTATCTTATTCTTGCAAAATAACGAACATAGATTGCAAATTCATTGAATATATCTTGGATCATTATTCACGAGACCTTGCGTCGAATCATAAAACATTTTATTTTAGACGTTAGATAACAAATAATTTCTGCATTGTAGGATAGTATCCAATTTCTGCAATCATTTATCGAAATCCTGCAAATCTTTGACTAAGTTCCAATTGACTTTATTTTCTATTTCAGCTTTTTATTTGAATACCATGATGAGTCTTCCAACATTTCATCGGTTTTCATGAAGATATATACTTATTGAAAAGGATTAACGTAATGGTTATAAACAAACCGACAATTTGAAATTATTTGTTTGAACATTATTTTTGATCGATACTAGTTTTAAATAGATATTCTGTTTTTAAATATATATACTGTTTTTACACACACACACACACACACACACACACACACACATGTATATATATATATATATTTAAACCCGAGGAACCTTTCGGCCAACTCTTATCAAGGGTTCACGTTGGCTTTAATTTTAAGGGAATTAAGGAAAAGGACAAGGCAAAATAAATTAAATTACTTAAAATGCTGGGAGATGATGGAACTCGTTTAAAAATAAATTTATTGAAAAAAAAAACACATAAAATGTTAGGGGGGTGTACACATGTAATTACACAAGAGTGTTTAAAAGTGAAAAAATGTTACACTCACAAACTCACCAGCAATTGTAAGGAGCGTAAAAACCGCTCTTTCTGTCTGCACAGGCTCGGCTGTTGAACTTTCAAGCAGATTTCTTCCAAAATACGTAGATGATGTGTAGACTGAGCGCTGTGCAAGACAGTAAACCAGCTGTCCTCATATGCCGAGGCATACACTTGATTGTCCAAAAGATGTCGGCCAATAGCGGAATCCAGAATAGATTGTGTTGTTCTTATAGGTCTGAGAGAGCCACTGGAACGTATATTATTTATATTTATTTTTATTATTTATATTTATTTTTAAACGAGTTCCATCATCTCCCAGCATTGTAAGTAACTTATTTTGCCTTGTCCTTTTCCTTAATTCCCTTAAAATTAAAGCCAACGAGAACCCTTGATAAGAGTTGGCCGAAAGGTTACTCGGGTTTTGGGTCACTATGTCGATCCAGGATGTTTTTTCCACCTGAATCCATCCTGCATATATACAAGTCAACCATCCGTCCGTGCATAGAGTACTGCTGCCATTTATGGTCAGGTGCCCCTGCCGTTCTCCTCAGTGTTCTTGACACGCTCCAAAGAAGAGTCTGTAATGTGATAGGTACTGATCTGGCAGCTCGACTGCAGCCACTTCCCCATCGTCGAAATGTGGCCTCCCTTTGTCTCTTCTATAAATACTTTCATGGCTTCTGCTCGGATGAGCTTAAGTCACTGATGCCTCCTCAACAGGTGTTTACTCGTGCAACCAGACTGGCAACTGGGTCCCACCCATTCACAGTCAGGTTAGCCAAATGCAGACGACAATTCTACTCCTGCAGCTTCCTCTCTTGCACTTCCCGCCTGTGGAACCCACTCCCGTATTCTTGCTTTCCTGACGGCTACAACCTCCAGAAATTTAAATGCAAAGTCAATACTCATCTACTAACCACTGGACACTAGCTCTCTCCCCTCCCCTGTATAACCTTCCCTTTCTCTCTACCTATGTATCGGTCATCGCACCTGCTTTCTCAGCTTTCTATTGTTCCTTTCTAACTAGTTTGTACTCCTCACTCTTTTCTAATTAATCTTTTTACATTCATGTAACCCCCTGCACATCAGTGGCGTTTCCCCCTTGCTCGGGGTGAAATGATTTTTTTTTTTTTTTTTTTTTAATCATTTCACCCCGAGCAAGGCAGAAACGCCACTGATGTGCAGGGGGTTACATAAATGTAGAAGGATTAATTAGAAAAGAGTGAGGAGTACAAGCTAGTTAGAAAGGAACAATAGAAAGCTGAGAAAGCAGGTGCAATGACAGATACATGGGCGGAGAGAACGTGAAGATTATACAGGGGAGGGGAGAGAGCTAGAGTCCAGTGGTTAGTAGGTGAGTATTAACTTTGCTTTTAAATTTCTGGAGGTCGTAGCCATCAGGAAAGCAAGAATACGGGAGTGAGTTCCACAGGCGGAAAGTGCGAGAGAGGAAGCTGCAGGAGTAGAATTGTCGTCTGCGTTTGGCTAACCTGACTGTGAATGGGTGGGACCCAGTTGCCAGTCTGGTTGCACGGGTAAACACCTGTTGAGGAGGCATCAGTGACTTAAGCTCATCCGAGCAGAAGCCATGAAAGTATTTCTAGAAGAGACAGAGGGAGGCCACATTTCGACGATGGGAAAGGGGCTGCAGACGAGTCGCCAGATCAGTACCTATCACATTACAGACTCTCCTTTGGAGCTTGTCAAGAACACTGAGGAGAACGGCAGGGGCACCTGACCATAAATGGCAGCAGTACTCCATGCACGGACGGATGGTTGACTTGTATATATGCAGGATGGATTCAGGTGGAAAAAACATCCTGGATCGACATAGTGACCCAATCTTCTTAGCAGTAGATTTTGCTATGGATTCAATATAGTGCTTCCATTTGAGGTCTGAGGACAGGGTAAGTCCGAGGAGGCGTAGTGTATTACTCTCCGGGAGAATCATCTGGTCCATGCTTATGGGAGGCAGAAGAGGTTGCCTGTAATGGTTGACAGAAAACAGCTTGGTCTTAGAGGAATTGAAGTTGACAAGCCACTTCTTGCCCCAGTTCACCACAGAGTGTAGATCCCGCTCAAGGTCAGCAGCGAGATTATGTCTGTCCGCCACGACAGGTTTCTTACTGGAGCGGGAGTATATTGTAGTGTCATCTGCGTAGATGCCTACTTGGGACTTGATCTCATCTGGGAGGTCGTTGATGAAAATAAGGAAGAGCGTTGGGCCCAGGATAGAGCCTTGTGGGACACCAGCATTCGTGCTGTAGGACGAAGAGGCATGCCCATTCAGAACGACCTTCATTTTGCGGTTATTTAAGAAAGATTGGATTAGGTCAAGCTGGCGACCGGTAATATCATAACCGCGTAGTTTGCATAGGAGGCCAGGGTGCCAAACCCTATCGAAAGCCTTGGAGATATCCAGAGCAACCGCGCGAGCCTCGTCAGACTCATCAAGGGCCTGTAGCATGTACTCCGTTACAGTTGTTAGCAGGTCGGCTGTGGACCTGTCAAATCGGAATCCATATTGCCTGTCGGAGAACAGTTTGTGGGCGGTGAGATGATGAACTATTTCAGCATTGATTATAGCCTCGAACACTTTCCCGAATATTGGTAGAAGACTGATAGGGCGATAGTTGGATGGGTCCGAGGGTTCACCACAGTTCTTAAAGACAGGAACGACTGAGGAGAATTTCCAGCATGCAGGAAAGCAGGAAGCAGAAAGGCAGTAGTTAAACAGTTTAGAGAGGACAGGGGAAAGTTCAGGGGCACACCTCTTAAGGACTATCACCGGGATTCCATCGTCTCCACGCGCCTTATGGGGGTCGAGTTTTGAAATTACTCTTGATACTATTGTCGGGGTAAAAAAAAAACAAAAAAAAAACTAGTACTTTCTGTGGGTACAAATCGTTATATATATATAACATCAGTTGCCCGAAGCGCTTTATATAATATTTTTTTGTATTCTGTTCAAAAGATCTGGAGTATTTGTTTTTCATTCAGTGATAATCAGCAGATGTCTGCCAATTCGTATATATATATATATATATATATATTAGGTTGTCTAGCATGTTAGTACCGATTTTTAGTCATTCACGTTTCAAAACTTTAGAACACGACAAATTTATCGACAGATATAATATTCTTATATTTCCATTACACTTAGATTACACTTCAAACTATCTTTTGAAAAAGAAAATTTAAAATTACTTAATTCGTGTTAATCTTTCGTTCTTACGAAAACGATAAATTATAAGACGTATTCTCTACACTTGCTGCTTTTCTATTCCTGTAAAAGCAAAAACATGCTACGCAAGGAACCAAAAACTTATGTGATGTGTGAAGGTTCACAGATTAAAAACTTTCAAGCAGATTTTCTAACTACAGATCTATATATATATATATATATATATATATATATATATATATATATAAAGCAATCTGTGGGTCTGTGTGTGACGGTAAGCTATGTACGCCTACATTTTTTAAGCTACGCCATTCAAATTTTCTAGGGACACATATCTACAGGGAAGCCAGGTCGACACATACTTTTTGAGTTTAAGTTCAGCAATTTTTCCTTTCACAATTTTTGGCCAATGGTGCCGATTGTTTACACTTTCTCCGTAAAACACCTAAGATCTAAGAGAGTTGCTAGATTACGTCACAGAAATCAAATCACACGTGTCAAACGCGACTAAAAATATGAACCTTTATAATTCATTTTTATTCCGACGTTTTAAAAATTTATTCGGTCAACAAAAAATATGAATATTTTTCCCCGTAACTTTAAAGCAAAAGAAATATTTAAAATAAATTGTTTTTTCAAACAAAAACAAAATATGTAAAAAAAAGTGCCAATGATTAATTTAATTATTTAAGTCTTTTTTTCAGATTTAATAATTCATACTTCAGAAAATAGAATTTAAAAAAATAAAGCTTTTTTTCGCTAAATATTTCATGCAGAAAATCAACTGTCTGTAAATTTGTGTGGCATTTATGTAACTTTTTCTCTAAAATTAAATGTCTACATTTTAAAATATTCTTCAAACATTTCTGAACTGAGAGCGTAATAGTTTTTATATTTTTAATTTCAGTAAAACGAAATATATAATGTCTTTTTTTTATTTTTGTGTTAAATTCATTTAGTCAACAAAAATGTAAATATTTTCCACCGTAATTTTGAAACAAAAACAAACGCAATGTTGTTTACAATGTTACACAAAGCATCAAATCACGTTTATGCAAAAAAAAAGATAATAGATTTTTTAATGCTACTCCTATTAGTAAAATGTTCTGAGTTGCACGGGCAACGCCGGGCTATGTTGCTAGTAAAGGCCAAACCATGGCATTGATTGAGAATAGTCTGAATTGCACAACGCTGTAATTAGCAGAAACACTAAATTTATTAAAATTCACCATCCATGCGCACTTTGTGATGATTGGGCACTCAAATCGTTACGATATTTGTGTACCACATCATCTGAGTAAAAACATATTTGGATCGAATTTCAATCTGTTATTTTCTGTATAAAAACAATGAAAATTTCCCTTTCTGAAGCAAATTTTGACGGTCGATGAGAAGTGGATCATTTACAACAATGTTTAGTGAAACTGATGCTAAGGTAAGCGACATGAACCAAATTTAGCATCATCAAAAGCAGATCTTTACTCAAAGAAAGTTATGCTAAGTATCTATTGGCATTGGAAAGGAATTCTGAACTATCAGCTTCAGCTAAGTAACCAGTCAATTAATTCTGAAACATACTGCTCGCAATTGGACGAATTGGATCCAACAATGAAAATGACACTTGCTGAAGCCAATCTTGACGGTCGATGAGAAATTGATCATTTAAAACAATGTTTAGTGAATATGATCTTAAGGTAAGTGACATGAATCAAATTTAGCATCCCTAAAAAGCAGATCTTCATTCAAAGGAATTCATGCTGGTTATCTTGTGAGATTGAAAAGGAATCCTGAACTATGAGCTTCTGCTAAGTAACCAGTCAATTGATTCTAAAAAATACTGCTCGCAAATGGACGAATTGAAACGTCAATAATAGGCGAACAGAACAGATATTGTCCCTTATGCCAGAACCGATGATTCATTAGAACCCGGCAAAAATTGTCGCTCTTTGGCTGGGATCTGTTAGCCTAACCGCCATGTTCACCAGACATTGCTCCTTCGTAATCTCATTTTTGTCCTTGCAAAACAATCTTAATAGTAAATTTTTAATTCTTTGGAAGACATAGAAAACCCTTTAATGAATCTTTACCGATAAACCACCAAATTTCTGGGACGACGGAATCTTGAAGTTGAAGGAAAATATAGAGAAAGATTGTGCAACAAAATGGGTAGTTGAATAAATTTTAGTTGAATAAATATTTAATGACAATTTTATTTTGCGTTTTTGTTTCTCATAAAAATTAGCATAACGAAATATATATATATATATATAATTTGTTTGAACATTATTTTTAATCGATAGTCCTATTTGAGTAGATTTTCTGTTTTTAATCAAACAATATAATTATATATTTATTTTTACCGGCCTTACGATACATTTCAGAGGACAGATGGTTATATACGTAGTATCAAAAATGTTGTTATATAAGGATTGATTTGATTTCGATTGGACTGTGGAATCGAGCGGTCTATAAGACGCATCACATCAATTGGTGGCTTCCCCTATGCTGATAGGGGTCGGGGGTTTGAATCCTGCTGAGTGATACACATTTTGTAACAAGATTTTCCGTATAGTATAGGGTAGGTCAGTCAGTCAGTTAAGTGCCATACGTGATACACGCTTGGGCGATCCTGACTCGAAAGAGACATGACTGACTGGGCAGAAGATTATCCCACAGTAGTTTGCCATTGCTTTCTATGGGAGACAGGTTGACAACCAAAACTATAGAATCCAATCTGTTCTGTTATTTCACACATAACTGGAGGTAAGAAACGGATTATACCTTTCCCAAGAATATTTGTACGTAAGTGAATGCCAGTAATTCAACTGGAATTCGAACTCGTCACACAGATCGAATAAAATTAAATCAAATTAATTCTGGATTTTCAAGCACGGATAACCTTCTAGTCGGGAAAAGGACCCGCGATCCACCTCATGTAAATAGCTGATACCGACAGATCTATATAATCGTTTCAGCTGATTCAGTAATACATGCGTAGGAAAGAACCATACGAGATTTTCAGTTAATTAAGTGCAATAAGTAATACATGCTTGGGTGATCATGTCTTGAAAGAGAAATGACTGATTGGGCAGAATATTTTCCCACAGTAGGTATAATAGTTGCCTACCAAAGCTATAGAGTCTAATCTGTCCTGCTATTTAACCCATAGCTAGACGGAAAAGAAAAATATTATATTCCATTATTTGGGAGGATCAGTTTATTACTTCATAATAATAGAAAACCGATCCCTTACTTTATGTTCAGTAGAAGTTTTAATTATATTTCTAACTATTATATTCAGTCAGTTAGTTAAGTGCCATACATGATACACGCTTTGGGCGATCATGTCTCGAAAAGGACATGACTGACTGGGCAGAAGATTATCCCGCAGTAGGTTGCCATTATTTTCTGTGGTAGACTGGTTGCCAGCCAAGGCTATAGAACCCAATTAGTCTTACTAATTAACCCATAGCTGGTGAGAGAAGCGACGGGTTCATACCTTTCCCAAGAGTATTTGCGCGTGTGTGAATGGGACGAATTCAACTGGAATTTGAACTCGGCTCTTCAATTTCCCGTTCCGAGCTGATATTTACTGCACCACAACGCACGTGTGAAAAAAATACCCATGCGTTAATACTGTGTTAAATTCTAGATGTAAGAGTAAGAAGCACGTGCAGGGTCACGTACACTAATCGGTGGTAATTAAAGCAGTCCCTGGTGAAATAAAGTGTATGACGACGGCTACAGTACTATGGGGAATTCAGAAGCCTGCCAAAAAAAATGGTGGACATAGATTCAAAAACGGCATTTTCAGTTTCTTACGCTTATGGCGTGAGATGAGACAATGATATAAAACAGATTGATTTTAGACGAATAGATTTTTATTTGTTTCGTATTTACAATGAAAGAAGACTTGAGGTTTTCTTTCATTGTCTTCTTCTTTTATGTGCCATGCCCTTTCAGGACGTAGGTGATCATGGCTTTCCACGTCTCCCTATCCCTGAGCACGCTTTTTCCTGTTGCACCATGCAACCCTCGTTCCCATCATCTACCTGATTAGGTCCTTCAAATATGTTATCCACTGATTTCCGCTGTCTCTTTTTCCCGCTTTCTGGCCTGTTAGTATCAGGTTCTCTAAGCCCTCTTTCCACATTGCATATCCCAAGAACTTTAGTTGTCCCTTTCTGATGCTCAGTATTAATTTGCTTTTTCGTCTTCATCCTTTCCAGAACCTCTTCATTGCTCACATGCTCGGTCCACCATATCCGCAGCATCGGATTCTTTTTTTCTTTCCACATCCGAATGTTCTTTTTTGTTACTTTAGATGAATAGTTTTCGACAGAAATAAATAAAGAGGAACTTGCTAAATTTTATTCTGATACGAAAAAAGATACTTTTGTAAGAGTCTGAGAGAAGTACTTACGCAATTCGAGAGAGGAAATTTGGTGGTGTTTATTTTAATATGAACACCAAACACCTGAAACTTTGTGAAATTACCTACAGCTATTTTCTTGGCATGGCTTAGGTGTAGTCGAAAATTTGGGTTAACCAGCGAGGCTAAAAAATCAATTTAGATCAGAAAGATCCATATTGTATATAATTAAAACAAAAAAATATACACTTTCTATGGAAATGAATCATTAAATATCTGGACATGCTTTTGAAATGTTTTTCTAGTTTTCCTCGATAATTCTATCGATTTGGACGACAAAATTCTATCACATGCGATCTTCTGCGAACCTTAATAGAGAATGTCTTAAACAAACTGCAAGAGAGATCTCTGGTGCCCCCTATATATAAATTTTTCTCGAGTCATAAGATTAGCAACTAGGTTCCACCCTTTTAGTGTGAAACCAATAAAAATTTAAACGCAAATTCTACTCCGGTAGCTTCTTTTTAGAACTTCCAGCCTGTGGAATTCCCTTCCGTTTACTTGCTTCCCCGGCAGCTACACTATCCAAGAATTTAGATGTAAAGTCAATAGTCATGTCCTATCTCACTGACTTGCATCCTTTCTCTCCCTCTCACGCTCCTTTCTCCGTCCACTCCACTTTCATCACTATTCTCAGCCTTCTCTTACCCACTTCTTGACACCCCTTATAACCTGACACTCTTTCACATAGCTTTACTCCAGTATAACACCCTGTACAACAGTGGTATTAAACTGCCTTGCTTGGGGCTATATGCTTATAATATATATATATATATATATATATATATATATATATATATATATATATATATTCCCTGATTACTACAATTTATAAGAATTTAAATGTAAACTCAATATTCATCTCCTATCTTACTGACTTGCATCCTCTCTCTCATGCTTCTTTCTCCGTCCACTTCACTCTCATCAGTATTCTCATCCTTCTCTTACCCACTTCTTGACACACCCTACAACCTGTCACTCTTTCTCATAACTTTCCTTCTATGTAAGCCCCTATACAACAGTGGCGGTAAACTGCCTTGGTTTGTGCGATAGGATTATAAAAAAGAAGATAGATAGATAGATAGATAGATAGATAGATAGATAGATAGATAGATAGATAGATAGATAGATAACCCAACAGCTACAATCACCAAGAATTTAAATGTAAAGTCCTCTCCTATCTCACTAACATGCATCCACTCTCTCATGCTCCTTTCTCCGTCCACTCCACTCTCATCAGTATTCTCATCCTTCTCTTACCCACTTCTTGACACCCCCTGTAACCTGCTACTCATAACTGTCCTCCTATGTAACCTCCTGCGCACTTGTGGCAGTAAACTGCCTTGCTGGGGGCGATATGATTATAAAAAAAATTGAAGTCATAAAAGGTATGAAGAAATGTATCAGGTACACTAATTCATATCGCTCTCGCTTTACTTCCACTATTTATAGTACTCTTTGGAAGGAAGCTGTGTAGAGTGTGGTCGGCTCACCACATCACAGAAATACTATCAGTGATCATGTTTTGTTCAGCAGTTTTTGGTCATCGGAAATATTCCTTAAGTATGACCACCACCATGTTCTAGATATCTCACCCCTTGTAATTTTTCCGTTGTAAAAAGCAAAGTGCACTGAAAAACAACACTTCAAGCCGTCTAAGAAGAAAAAAAAAAGGAAACTTCTCGCTATCTCAAAAAAGGCGTTTGATTAATACTTCTATCAATAGAAAAGAAGATGGCTGTGTCTTCAGGAAGATCTACTTCGAAGAAGATTAAATGCCGAATCAATATATGTGGAAGTTTTATTTTTATAGCACCATTCCAGACACCTTTTGATCAAACCTTCGATCATAAAAGAAAAGTGTTTAAATTTAATAATGTTTAATAAATAATAATTTAAGTGTTTAAATTTAATCCATGGTTGCTTCATCATCTGATCGCTTCGCAGCTCAATCCAAGTTTCTACTGCACATTTCTGGATAGAATCATATCGAACTTAAATGATAATAGTTAATGCATAATGAAAAATAGAATCTACGACTAAATCAGGACTGCATTCGTCAGACTGATAATCAGATATTTGGTGTCATAGAAAAATTACCGTCGGTCATGAAATGTTAAATTAAAACAAATCGCATAATGCAAAAGTTTGGATGGATTTAGGGGTGGATCAACTGGAAACATTGCACGGTAATTTGCAGAAAAAGCGTTCATTACTGGTTATTCGTAGCCAAAAAGCTTATTACAGTTGCACGAGAGGACCGCATATTATACGAGCCAACTAGAAAAAGATTAGGGTTCTAAGAAGACAAGTTATGCTACAGCGGGTTATCCGTTATAGTGAAGTGTATTTGTGTGCTGAAATATATTAATTTGATTTGACCTTGTTAATAGATAACCAACCCACTATAAGAGGGGTACAAAACAAGAAAATCAAATTGTATATAGAAACAACACTTGATATTTTGATTACCTACTTTTGTACCATTTGGGTCTGACGAGCCGCAATTATAACACCAAAGCGGTGAAATATGTATTATCCATAGTAATAATCGAAAGTCTTTTATTAATTATATTCAGTCAGTCAGTTAAGTGGCATACGTGATACACGCTTGGGCGATCATGTCTCGAAAGAGACATGACTGACTCGGCAGAAGATTATCCCGCAGTAGGTTGCCATTGCTTTCTGCGGTAGACTGGTTGCCGACCAAGGCTATAGAACCCAAACTGTCCTGTTATTTAATCCATAACTGGAAGGAATAGACGGATTAATACCTTTCCTAAGGGTATTTCCGCGTAAGTGAATGCAATGAATTCGGCTGGAATTAAATTATATTACTCTGTTAAATTAAATAAATGAATTTAACATTGAGTTCTCTTGGGTTCGTCTCTTTTGGTATTTTCCTAGATTTCATACCAAGTGTACTATGTTATATATATATATATATATATAACAATTCAGGTTTTACAAATAAAAGTAATGTCTTTTGTTTAGTACAAGATCATTTAAAATGTTCATAGTAGTAATTGTTGAAAGAGTTAATGCGTATGTATTTGCGAGCGTTTGGTTGTTAGGAGTGTTTTGAAGTCTCCGCTCAGTCCTTTTGGTACCGGTCAGTTATTAATTAGATTGGTGAACAGTGAAGAAAAAGATGACAGAGAAAGTGAGACAATAATAATACGATCGCTTGACGTTTGTCAAGGGACGTGTTAATTCTACTCGCATTTTCTCCACTGCGACTGTCTTCTTGTCTCGTCCTTTTATTTCGTTTTCTGGGGCTCCAAACATGTCATTTGGGAAATGACACGCGGATATAATTCTGAACGATAAACAAATTTCGCGTTGGCTCGCAAAAAGAGGCCGTAAAAGGAATTTGATTTTTTTTTTATAATTAAAGATTATTTGAATTTTTGTATTTTTTTTTTTTTGTTGCTTCCTAGTTTGCTATTTTCCAAAGAAACATTTCATATCGAGGTGGGAAAGTTCGCGACTTTTGTCTGCGAAGTTTGTACATTCCAGAAAATTATTTGAGTTAGATTTGAATTTAAAATATTTGCAATTTGTTTTGTTCACTACAATGCCTCGTTCTCATAAATTCTCCTTCTCTTGCTCCATCTGTTTTTTTTTCCAATTCATTGCAGCATTATTAAATGAAAAAAAAACAGTTTATTCATTTTGATGATTTTAAAACGGATATGAGGTTGCGTTGAAGCGGAAGAATATTACACCTGATCGAAAATCAATTTATCAAATCAATGTGATTATGCTATCGATAATAAAGGGGAAATATCCTGATTAAATATAATGGTTAAGATCAACAAAGCATTTGTTTCGTTTCCACTATTAAATGCAGCAGAAAATCCTATCAAACCTAATAAATAAATCCAGTGGAGTGTCTTCTATGTGGTAAAAGAAACAATAAAACATACTGCAAGCAAAGAGAGTTCTTATTTCACCGTAATTGAAATATTTATAGGCGGAACGTCAGTGATCAGCCTCGATATCTACACGGGAAAGTAATATATACAAGAACACGTGTTGTATAGAATGATTGCCTAGAGTAAATAACGCAACAGTCGAACGAAAACTTTACGAAGACACCATCAAGTTAAACGATTAATGATAAAAAACGGTGGCTAAAAAATACAACCCCTCTAGTGAGAAGTTGGGAAGTTTCTTCAGATATCGAAAACGAGAGTTAAGATTTATGTTTCGAAAGAATGCACCGGCTTCCCCACACTGGCCGGGAATATTGAAGTGGATTAAATCTTTAAATATGAATGAGTCACGACTAGTCTTATAAATAATTTGCAGCTTCATCTTCATGAAAATTGTCATTGCACTCAGCGCATCCACTTCCTTATACAGGGTGTCCCAAAATTGTTCTGAATTTTTAAATGCCATTGAATGCAGCGTTTATATACTTGCAAACAAGATTATAATTAAGAAAAATGAATCCTTATTGACTTACAAAAAATATTAACTGTTGTATAAATTAAATATTAAATGAAACTTATTGCATAAATATTCAGACTATCATTTTAAAATCACGATGTCAGTCATTTTTTAGGCACACTGTAGAAGTATAGCGTATGGGAGAAGGTTAATCTCTCTTTGATTCGGCCTTGTGTCTTACTTAACCGAACTTCCTACAGCTTACAGGATTTATGTTGAATTATCACCATCAGAAGGATGGTAGACAGTTGGAATGTGTGGATTAGTGTAGAAGAGTGGATTAGTGTAGAAGAGTGGATTAGTGTAGAAGAGTGGAATAATAAAATATGCATTTTGAATGTTAAAAGAAATAATAACATAAGTTGTAGGAGTTAATGTTCAATTAGAAACATTAATAAGAAGATATGAGTAGAGTTCGTGTTCAATGATAAAGTTGAGTTAAGGGTATCGAGATTTGAAGAAATTGTTCGTAGTAGTAATTGTTGAAAGGGATAAAGGAGAAAGAGAACAAGGTGCGACCTGACCTTATCTCCGGGTCGATTTGGAGTTGGTTACATTTTAGTTCCTTCGTCTCTCGGCTCCCATCTCTGTCTTGCCGAGGTCATTTATATAGTCCTTTTGAATTTTACACTGGATCACCAAGTCCTTCCAAGTCTTACAAGTTGCTCCCATTGGTCAAAAACCATTTTAACACCTACTTGCGAAATCTGGGTTCTTTAAGCACATGGTCAATCCTTTTTCTATTTGTGAAAAACAGGATTTCACACGTCATTGTGAATTTTTATAAAAGTGAAGAAGGATTTTTTTTTTAATTAAGTTCTTATCCACTACAGAAGTATGTCAGAAACATTTGAAACTAAAAATAACGGGCGTCTGTTTGTTTCGGGCTTACGGTCTATCACGTTGAATACACCGGTTCTCGCTCGATCACCGAAGTTAAGCAACGTTGAGCCTGGTCAGTACTTAGATCGGTGACCGCTTGGGAATACCAGGTGCTGTAAGCGTATAGTGTCGGATGTGCGTTGTGGTGCAGTGGATATCGGCTCGGAAAGAGAAATCGGTGAGCTGCGTTCGAATTCCAGTTGAATACCCTGCATTCACTCAAGCACTGGTAACCTTGGTAAAGGTATTAATCCGTCCCTTCCCTCCAGTTATAGGTTAAGTAACAAGGGCAGGACTTGGGGACCCTGCCCTTAAAAACAAAAATCGCAATGAATCTTGATACTTGAAAAAGAAAAAGTATTACTAGACACAAAACTTATATAAAAGAAAACAATAAATTGTTGAAAGAAAAAGGTATTACCAGCAATGAAATAAAAATTTCGTTGGCAATATATGACCCGCCGAGGTTGATTTGCCATAAAAACAAAACAACCAACCAACCAACTGTTTGTTTCGCTTACGAAATTTACTTCATTTAGTTGAGAAAATGGATCACTCCAGAGTGCATGCCTGGGTGATGATACATCAAGGGTGTGCGTTTCCGTGACTACATCTCTGCATACCGATAAGATTCAAAGGAATACAGGATATTATGTTTTGATCGCCTTAGTGACAGACAACAGACTTCGGGGCGTCACTTCATTTAGTTCTATAACTTTTTCATGTTTGAGATATGATTGCACGTGGTGGTACTCCAAAATTAGGTCTTTTACTTCCCCTAGGCTGCTTTCCTGGTCTGTCGAACTCCCTCTATTCAAAGCACATAAATAATCTCCCTTGACTGTCGACAATCATCTGTTCGAAACAGATGAACTGAATTCCCGGACTGACTACTGTGTACGTGGACTGTTGATCTCCATTGATACGAAGCAGATGGACTTCTTTCCTAGTCTGTCGAACACCATCTATCCGACGCAGATGGACTACCTTCCTGGACTCTCCTTCTCCATATATACGAACATAGACTACTTTTTGGACTATCGATATCCATCAATTCTAACTAGATGGACGGCATTCCTGGTCTAGCAATCTCCATCTATCTGAAGCAAATAGACTGTTTTCCTGTACTCTCGATGTCCATCTGTCCGAAGTAGATGGACTGGCTTCTTAAACTGCTTATCTCTATCTATCCGAAACAAAGTTTTCCTTCCTAAACAGTCGATCTGAAGCAGATGGACAGCGTTCATGGACTGTCGATATCCATCTGTCCGAAGCAAATGAACTACCTTCTTGGAGAGTCAAACACCATGTATCTGAAGCAGATGGAGTGCCTTTCTAAACCGTCGATCTCTAAATATTTGAAGCAGATGGGCTGCATTTTTGGGGAGTCGAACATCATCTATCCGAAGCAAATGAGTTTATTTTCTATACCGTTGATCTCTAACTATCCGAAGCAGATGATCTGCCTTCCTGGAGTGATGATGTCCTATCCGAAGAAATAGATTGCTTTCTGAAACTGTTAATCTCCATCTATCTGAAACAAGGATTTCCTTACTAGAAAGTCGATCTGAAGCAGATGAGCGGCTTTCATGGACCGTCGCTGTCCATCTGAAGAAGATGGACGGCCTACCTGGGCTCTCGATCTTCATCTATCAAACGGAGCTGCCTATGAAGCACCAGTTTTCTGATTTCTCCTGTTAGAACACTTACCCAAACTAAGAATCTATCCGAAGTAGATGAACTGCCTTTCTAAACTGTCGATCTCTAACTATTCGAAGCAGATAGACTACCTTCTTGGGGAGTCCAACATCATCTATCTGAAGTAAATGAATTTTCTTCCAGAGATCTGCCTTCCTGAAGTGACGATGTCTTATCCGAAGCAAATAGATTGCCTTTGTAAACTGTTGATCTCCATCTATCCGAAAGAAAGTCTTCCTTCCTAGAGAGTCGATCTGAAGCAGAGGAACGGCTTTCATGGACCGTCGCTGTCCATCTATATGAATAAAATGGACGGCCTACCTGGGCTCTCGATACTTCATTTATCAGACGGAGCTGCCTATGAAGCACCAGTTTTCTGATTTCTCCTGTTAGAACATTACCCAAACTAAGAATTCAAAAATATATCTGTAAAGAAATTCTGCATCTCAGCGTAGATGAAATATTCAAAACTGAAAATATCGTCAAGAAATGATATTTTTCACCAGGTATTCGGAGCAACCCCATTATTCTTTTATGAGCTATTATCAAAATATAAATGTACAGACCACGAATAAAGCAGTTAGCAAAATAGAGAATGAGATAGAAGTATGTGAACATTCTGAAAGAAAACTTTCCTTTTTTCTTTCTCTCATTAGGCCGACTTTATTGGCAAATGTCAAAAAATCCAACTGGACCAGAAACTTAAAGAACAGGAAAAAGAACACTGTGATTTTGGAGAGAGCTTTTACTCTCTGATAGGACTGATAGATAGATAGATAGATAGATAGATAGAGAGAGAGAGAGAGAGAGAGAGAGAGAGAGAGAGGGGAGAGCGGGAGAGAAAGTCTGAGTGAGAAAAAAGAGAGAGATATATCATTGGTTGCCGGCAACTAATGTCACTGGTCGGTATGGTTTTCGCATTCCAATCTAAAAGCCTTGTATTGATTTTAATTCAACAGCGATTCAAGGCTCCGTAAGAGCAGAAACTGATCGCATGTTTGAAAGCTCTTGTGTTGTTTATTCCTGAAATGCTCTTTCTATCTCTTTTTCTCTCAATTCCGCACTATATTTGCCGCTCTTTCTCTCTCTCTCTCTCTCTCTCTCTCTCTTCTTCCCACTGTCTGTAAATTCGGAGATGATTCCATACTGAGAAATCACCATTTCTTTCGTTCCATGTTCTCAGAAACGCATTCAAAAAATGTCACATTGACTGGTTTTTTAATGCAAAGAATTCTTTGTTTGTTTCCTGGAAGCTTTCATTCAAATCTCATGTAATGATAAATTGTAGAATGAACACATTTCCTCCACAGAAGATAAACGGATATATATATATATATATATATATATATATATATATATATATATATATGAGAAAAGATAGAATGCGTGGTATTATGTGTGCGTATGACGAAAATGAAATTATAAAGGAAAAGTTTGCTAAGTGGATAAAATCATATATATATATATATATATATATATATATATATATATTTCTGTAGCAATTTTTCTTTTAAATATGTTTCGTTAAAAAAAAAACAGCACGGAAAATTGTATTAAATGTTTACTGAACTTATTCAGTATTCTTTCATGTTTCCTTTTTGCTGGAGATAAGACGTGTAAAAATCTTCAAAAAGGTTTTACTTTCCAAACGTTTTCAGCTACTTCACTGGCCATTTTCTTAAAGCTGTTGTTTTTCCAATGTTGTTCTTTTATATTTATGTTTTGACAGTAACGTTATTTGTGTGTTTTTGAAAAGGAGAATGAAGTCTTTTTATATTCTTCAGCAATATATATATATATATAAGAATACTGGAAACATTAAATAGAAAGTTAATAAAAACTTCTTTGTCTGTCATTTTTTAAGAAAACGTGTGTGCATATATATATATATATATATATATATATATGAGAGAGAGAGAGAATAACAATCCTCGAAGATGGAGAGGTAAATTCAAATATTATTTTATTAATGCAAATTTTCATTTAGAAATATAGAACTTAATGGATATTATCCAGAGCAAATGTATTGAGAAGAAAACTCAACACATAATTAAACGGATATAAATCGAGAATTTATTTCAGCAATGGAAAGAAAAATCCTTGCAATTGACTTGTTCAGACCGCTGATGAATATTAATCATAGATTAATATAAATCATATATCATTGAATATTATTGCCATATCTGATAGGATGTTCCTGCTATTCATCTAGAGGTACTCGACATTTGCAATATAATCGATCCTGACTTGGCGGCCCGCCTTCAGTCGCTTTCTCACCAACTTCTCTCTTTAGGTATTTTCTACCAATATTTTCATGTCTACTGCTCTGGCGCGCTAATGCTCTGACGAACTGTTTCCCCGACCAAATGTATTTACGCGTGCTACATTTCTTTTTATAAAAACTAGGGTAGCCTAATAATAAGGTCGATTTTGGAACTGTAAAAAATCGCACTTAAAGAAAGTGGCAAAATAATGTCAAGAGTTAACAAAAGAAATATTTTTCTTCAAAGCTTTGTATTTATTTGATCAATCAAACTTTAAGACGAAACAAATTGGGATTTCTATCGCGATATAGGTGTCACCGGAAACACATGTCGCTTAAATAAAACCCGAGTTTTAACAAAAAAAAGAAATACAATACGCTTAATAACAGATATTTTTAAGTTTAGTATTCTTTTTTTTTTTTAGAAATTAAATGAAAACATCAAAATTAAAAAGGAATAAAACACTATGATATTTAGTTTAATATACAAATAACTATTTACTCATGCCGTTTTATTTATTGTTTTTTATGGTATTCACCTGTTGAAATTGCCTCCCCCTAAACGATTGTTTTTACTTTGCTTACTGTTTACGCTTTTAATTATCACGAATACCTCTTGTATTTTTTTAATAGTTAAGTTTTATTTTAGTGAAAAATTCACCTTTCATCACTATTCTGATTTGTCTATATTTTTAAATGTAATATTTATTTATGAAAAAGCCTGTTTACGAGCTAATTTCCGAATTAACTCTACTTTAAGGTAAGTAAACATTAGTTTAATGCATTTATTTCAAATTTTATATCAAATTTATTTTAAAAATATTTGTGGAACTTCATTTCTGATGGTACATATATTTTTTTCAGGTATTTCAGGATCGTGAATACGTAAAGGATCAGAGGAGCAAAATAGGGCCTAAGGGCACGTTCCAGCTTGGACCTGTTCATAAAAGTGCTATAAAAAGGTAAAACAGGAAAGAGAGAGGTTAAGAAAAAATTTAGATTCATCATCAACAGCTTCAACATCAAATGTTCAGGCTAATGTTTCTTCCCCCTCATACTCATCCTCCAAGTGAAAAACCAGAAGAAGTATATTTGCAGCCAAGGAAACATCCAAAAGGCCCTTATAATTTCCAAGTTATGCTTTTAAGTTAGTTAGTGGGGACATATCTTCTAATCTTAGAGCCAGCCTGTTCAATGCTTTTCTCTTGGATTTGAAGCCTACGAGACTTCTTATACCAAATGGTAATATGAAAGATATTATTATATAAATAAATGCAAAGTTGATAGGGCAAAGTTTAAAGTGAAACAACTACCCAACAAAAACATGATGAAAGTGTGGAAAACCTTATATGTATTGCAGTTGATGGGAGAACGAAATAGGACATATTGCAAGGAAATTGTGGAGGAAAATGGACAGAAAACTAAGAAAAAAAACTAAGGAGCCAGAACGCCATTTAACTTTTACAAAGGAGGCACCACATGAAAGTCAATATCTGATATATAGAGTTCTCCCTAATAGTGGCGCAGCAGGTGTTGTTCATGCAGAGCAAGTAGTGGACGTTTTGCATGAATTAAACAGTGAGAACACTATCAAGGCTATCCTTGTTGACAACACTAATGTCAACACAGGCTGTGAAGGTCGAATGGTTGCAATTTTAGAAAAATAAAATTAAAAAGAAATCTTCACACAATGGGTTGCTCTTTGTACCATAATGATGTACCCTTCAGAGCTCTTTTCAAAAACATAGATGGGTCCCTACAACATTCAGTGGTCCTCTGGGGAAAATATGCTCAAATGATTGCCATAATTTACCCCAAATATCATTTTCCACTATTAGCAGTCGTCTGCATACAAATTTGAAAATTGATGAAATACATGATTGTTGTTGTGACCAAGGACTCCTGTATGAATACACAGTGGATATTTCTAGAGGTAAGGTTGACACTAGATATGCCTCCTGGAAAATTGGTCCTTTAAACCAGGCAAGGTGGTTAAACTTTGGCCATCAGGCTTATGTGTTTATGGAGTCGTGACACATACCCACAAAAGCTCACAACAAAACTCCACAGTTTAATAAATTTTATTGTAAATGTGTATGCCACTTGTTTAAAATTAAAAGAAATAATAAGTTCCACAATCAGCAAGTGCACATTTGTAATATGATCCAGAAGATTAAGAAGCAGCCTCATGAAATCCAACAGATCACATTAAGAAATATACAAAGAAGTACATTTTCTTTACTGCCTGAAAAACCTATATTCCATGGTCAAATCTGATGAAGTTGAAGTAAGAGAAGAAGCTTTAAAAAGAGTTTTGGCCATTAGGTAAGTAAATATTTATTTATATATCAATGACTCAATTATTTATTGCAATTTATAGAATCAGTTTAAAAATTTTATCTAAATTCACCATAATTTATTAAAGTAGTAGAGATTAGAATTTTTTAAATGAATCAATAAATAAATTTTTATATTCTTTCAGGCGTGGGGAGTCAACCAAGAAAAAGGTTAAAAAGAATACCACCAACCATTAATTTTAATGCCACACACTGGACACAATTGATAGATTTATCATTATGTAGCCTTTATGAACCACAAATGACGGAAGATTTTTCTGAATCTGAACTTCAGGAATCATTGTTAAATGGAACCAATATTGACTTGCCAAATTTGCCCTCACATTCCCAATGTATGGAACGGGCAGTCAAGTTAACGACGGAAGCTTTGCAAATTATATATGGTTTTGAAGCAAGGCATCAACATATTACAGCCAAAGTTTTGAGTCAGAAATTGAAACCAGCATTTTTGACTAAGGGCTCTTATATGGAGCAATTTGACTCTATATATTAAGCTCTATTAAAAGAGTGTTTGTTTTTCCTTATTTGTTTGTTTGTTATATTTTCACTTATAACAGAAAAAAAGGTATCCAAATATCACTGCTTAATTCATAATATTAAAAAGCAGTGTTTTAATGCAGATACTGAAAATGGGGGTGGGTAGATTTTCAATATGAAGATTAGTCATCATTTCTTTAATTAACATCATTCTTAGAAAATAAAATGTTATTTCTTGATTTAAATACTAAAATTATTTGTTTTTCTCACTAATATTCAAGCCAAATCTTGCAATAATGAGGAGTTTTCAGTACATTTTTGTCTGCGATCTTTGATGCTAAATGCTTAAAAAACCATTGAAGTATTTGATCTAATATTTTGCATACATACACAACTTTCGGTAAGTGAGATCTTTTAATATTTTAAGAAAAGTGAAAAATCAACCTAACTTAATATATATATATATATATATATATATATATATATATATATATATAAAGAGAGAGAGAGAGCGAGAGAGAGATAATGAGGAGGAGAGAGAAAATTAGAGAGAAAGAAACAGACAAAAAAGAGACAAAGCGAGAGAAAGGGAGAGAGAGAGAGAGAGAGAGTAAACGAGATAGAAACATTTAAAAGATTCAAGCTGTTTTTACTAGCAAAAACATTTTTTAGAGAGAAATAAAACTAAACGTTCCTGACGCAAATTTCAGAAATGAGGTTTATGACAAAAAGCAACTCCCACCCTAAAAACAAATCTAGTGCGCGTCTTTTTTAGACATTATCACAGTGGAATATAATATAAACGGAAACGTTTACCTCATTGTCTGACCATGAACGAAAAACTTTTAAATTTGCAGATAAAACGGAAATGTCTCTCCAGACCAAAAAAAAAAAAAGAGAAAAGAAACCACGTTTCTATACACGCCCAAAGAAAGCGAGACATTAATTAACTCCCGTCAATAGTTCAATGGTAGAACGCTAAAAACAATAGAGCTTAGATGTAAAACTGTCCACCATTGCTTTCTTGTATGTGACATTTGTAAAAAGTAGGCGAAACCGAAGGTAGACATAATACATTGTAATAAATTGATTTATTTTCTCAAATCTGAGCATAACATTAGATCTCATTGAACGACTTTGCTTCTTGCTTCAGTTGTCGTCGTTCGAAGGCAGAACTAAAAACAAAAACAAAAGATTCAGAAAGCTGATTTTCAAAGCTCTCTTCACGTTAAAGATTAGCAAAATAAATTAGCAAAATTGTTTTTTTTTCTTTAAAATTAAGACAGAGACGTTATTTCATGGTAAATCAGAGGCAAAAGCCTATTTCAGGTGAACCATCGTCAGTTTCCGTTTATTTAACAAAACTTTGTAAAATCCTTTGTTAAATAAAGACGGAAGCTGACAATGGTTCGCCTGAAATAGGCCATACCTCCGATTCACCATGAAATAACGTGTCTGTCTTAATTTTTCTTGTATTTGCTCTATATGTATTTATATGCATATATGTTTAGAGCTCTCTTAGAGAGATATCCTACCACTGTATGTACAGGATACTCCTTTGGATTCTTCTCTACCCACACTACATGTTGATATATATATATATATATATATATATATATATATATATATATATTACGGAAATTAACAAAACTGGTTATAAACAACAGAGAATTTAAAATGATTTGTTTGAACATTATTTTTCATCGATACTCGTATTTAAGTAGATATTCTGTTTATAATCAAGCAGTATTATATATTTATTTCTACCTGCCTGATTATCTACCATAAATCTTTGTTTCGAAAATGTGTGTTATTCGGCAGGATTCAAACCTGTGATCCCTATCCACGTAGGGGAAGCCACCAAGTGATCTCGACCCGGAATGACGATCAGTTTAAACATTTTCGTAACAAAAATTTATCGTAAATAATCAAGCCGGTCGAGATTAATATACAATACTGTTTGATTATAAACAGAATATCAACTTTAATAAGAGTATCGATCAAAAATAATGTTCAGTCAAATCATTTCATATATATATATATATATATATATATATATATATGGTCACTCAAACACTAATATTCAAAGTATTAGAAATTCCTATTCAGGTCAACCTCTTCACGACGGCCTGGCCAATCCCAGACAGACCTGATGCCAATGTCTAAGTCCTGACCCTCTTTTCTTCTTTGTATTTTCCTTTTTCTGATTTTTATTTTTTAATTTTATTTTTATTTTCATCCTTCTCTTCATTTAAAGAAAATGCTTATTGTAGAGAAAGTTTTTCTACTAAATGGCAGGAATATTGTAAGGTCTAATGAATTGAGCTAATTAAGCAGATAGAAATGAATTATAATTTATAACCAATTAAAATGACGTGTTGAGTTTTATATATATATATATATATATATATATATATATATATATATATATACGCAAATTACTATCAACTCACATTATGTAACAGTAGAAATAGAGTGTTATATTTCTTAATTAGTCTGATGTTCACACGAATTCCAGCCACGCATCACGTGAAGGCTCGACATAAACGCTTCTATTAAAAACAACACAAAAACAAAAAACCAAGTAACATTCACTACCTGAGGAAAAAATAAGAACAGCAGCAACAAAACACACTTGAAAGTGGCTATAGAAATGACAGCGCTTGGGACAATAAAAATTATGGACAATTTGTGCCCTACATTTCTCCTAGAAAAAGAATGATCCTAGAAAAGCTAATAAAAATATTAAATCTTTTTTGGGTTGTATTTACAGAAAGATGTGTGAATGAAAGTTTGCTCACCGAAGCTTGAAAATCACAGTATTGCTCATTAAAACAAATTAGATGACCCTGATGAAATTACTACGAGCTTATTATAAGTATTATTGGCCTTTCTTTTCAGAGTCTTGCTTTATCATTGGCTTGAAGTCAATGGTCTTCAGGAACACAATATCATTTTCCATGAAGATGAGTGGGAAGCCAGTTCAAACGATGTTGCCCGATTGTGCTACGTAACGGACTTTAATACGTTTCAGTCTGTAAAAAAGGATGTTCTTCTGTACAGTTAGTCACCATCATGTCCATGAAGACTCCGAATGCAATTTAAAAATTCGGAAAGATAAATTTCAAACCGCCCGAAATTAGTTCTTCTGTACAGTGAAGGGAGAATCTCATATTTACATCAAGAACTATGTAGTGCTCGAAATACTCACATTCATTTACAAGATCATCAAAATTCAGATCTTTGTGATGCATATTAAACAGATTTAACAAATGTTTCTTTAGTTGGTGAGAAGCAATGTTTATTAATTCACCAAAGTAAGAAAACAGATTTCTAATCTGTGAATATGTCTGTAACTTTTTGTTTTCAGTTCAAAGATTAGAGTATCCAAAATAGGGAGAAAAGTTTACATTACCGCAGAAAGCAATGACAACCTACTGTGAGATTATCTACTGCCCAGTCAGTCATGTCTCTTTCGAGACATGATTGCCCAAACGTGTATCACGTATGGCACTTAATTGACTGACCATTTCTGCTGATCCATCATATTTAATACAATACACACTTTGTTTTTGTTACCCGTTTTTTGCCATCGCTATAATTTGTACCTGGATTTCAATTCATATTCATTAAACTTGTTTCTAATTTCCTGACGATAGGTTTTCATAGAACCGAGAAGATTCGTGACAACAACGGTTTTTACATCCTTTGATTGCAGGACCTGGTTAACTTTTTTTTCATTCTTTTTAGAATGTCATTTCAAAGAATTGTTTTGAGAAACATTGTTTCCATGTTTTCCATATTTTTGTTGAATTTTTCTCTAACCTTGCATTCAATCGCTGTTCATTGTAAGCTGAAAATTCAATGCATGTTTTATTTTCTCAAAACCCCTAAAGATCATTTGTGATCAAGACAGACGCTTTATCACAATTTATTTTTTTTCTAGAGATATCAATATATTCTAGCTATAAGTGTGTCAGTTAAGTGCCCTGCGTGATACACGCTTTGGGTGATCATGCCTCGAAAGAGACATGTCTGACTGGGCAGAAGATTATCCTGCAGTACGTTGCCATTTCTTTTTGCGGTAGAGTGGTTACCAGCCAAGGCTATAGAACCCAATCTGTCCTATTATTTGACTCATAGCTCTGTGGGGGAATAGATGTATAATATCATTAAGTAGCAATTAGTGTGGCATCAGTTTATTACTTTATAACAATAGAAAACCGATCCCCCATTTTATGCCCAGTAGAAGGTTTAATTATGTTTCCAAAAATTATATTCAGTCAGTTAGTTAAGGGCCATGCGTGATACACGCTTTGGGCGATCAAGCCTCGAAAGAGACATGAATGGACTGGGCAGAAGATTATCCTGCAGTAGGTTGCCATTGCTTTCTGCAGTAGACTGGTTGCCAGCCAAGGCTATAGAACCCCATCTGTCCTATTATTTAACCCATAACTGGAGGGAAGAGACGGATTATTACGTTTTCCAAGGGCATTCTGTGTAAATGAATGCAAGTAATTCAACTAGAATTCGAACTCGGCTCCCTGAATTTTCTTTCCGAGTCGATATCCACTGCGCCACGACGCACATCCTAGCGATAAGTAGAACAATGGTGAAAAAGTCAAAGAATTTTACAACACTCTGATGATTTGTTCTTTTGTTATTATTAATTTGCAAAATTTTACAAGGCAAGGAAGCAAAAATGAACTCGTCCGAATCAACCTATTTTTTTTCATTCTTTTCTTGATGAAAGTGCAACATAGGTAATTATTAAATATTTATAAATTCATTTCATGCACATGTTATTGTGCAATATTAACAAAAGCTCCATTCTATTTTGATTTACAATTATTCACTTGGCAATTAATACTAAAAAATAGTATGAAATACATCATTTTTTAAAACACTGGGGTGGCCTAATAATTATGGCCGGTAGTGTATATATTTATATATATATATTCTTCTGGACAATGTATTTGTTTTTGAGAAATTTGCTATTTTATACCTTTTTTTACCTTAAAATTAGGTGTTCTGTCTCCCGGTTTTGAACCGATTATCTCCCTTTAAGTTGCTCTTAACTGAAAAGTTACTTTCTTCCAAATTTCCTCTTCCGGATGGTCTTTACTTCTTTTTTGTAACCACTTGCGACACAGCAATCCTCTTCTTTATCTTCTCCCATCCTCGGCATCAATCAACGATATGTTTTACTCATTTCTTCTTCTGGACAATATATATATATATATATATATATTGATGTATGAATGGGATATATTTAGTTACCCTTAACAAAAAACTGTTCCCCGTCTGGCATGATTTTAAATGCTGATAATATTTCAAAATATGAAAACCGTGCATTTTTGCGATGCAGCTTCTTGTCGCAACACGTTTCTTTTTACGCAGCACGTTTTATGTTTGCAGAGTCTATATTTAGTTTCTTAGGTGCCACACCAATGACAGGGATCAATTTGGCACTTTGCCGATGCTATAAATGTGACATCACCATTTTTAAATCTATAACAAAGCTATACTTTTATGTCGTGATCTTAAGTAGGTCTGAAGAATGCTAATCCTCAAGAAGTATTTTTCCCTACAAAAACCGTATTTTTATGAGTGAAACAATCTATTTTAGTAATGGAGGATTTTTTTGGTTATACGTCAAATGCAAAAATGATATTAATGACAAACAATGCTGAATGATCTTGCTAAACTGACATACTATTTTCTTTTCGTGTGTTTCCAATGGAGGTGAACTATGATGTCAGACAATCAATGCATCCGATTGTAAAAAAAAAGTCGATGTTCCGACATAGACGTGTGTCTATTGTTGATAACTTTTATCGCTTGTGTACGGACAAATGTTTGGCATTTTCTATTCTGTTCCAAAACACCAAAACAATGGAAAATCTGTAAAAACACTGATAAGAACCCTCAGATATAGAAACACAGCAATACGATACAACCAAAATACATTTGATTAATTCTTAACTGCTTCAAATTAACCGTCAATTATTTTATAGGGATAGGTATTAACTATTAAACTACACAGACAAAAATATGAAGCTTTCCTGACAGAATTGCAATTTAGGTAACTAATCAGAAACACACACACATATATATATATATTTTCTAAACATATACTGTGAAATTTAAGAGACATCATGAACCGTTCTAAACATCGTATTTTGATTTTAATTTCAGGTGAAAATAAAGACAAAAATGTTCAAACATTTGGATAATTTTTTATTAAGTTGATTCTAAGCTTTCGGCTCTCATGAGTCATCTTCAGAGAGGTTACAAGGACGTTAACACAAAAGCAACCACTATCAGCGACGATTTTATCTTGTATTGACATAAAACTCCGTTGAGCAACGACAACAGTTACCAGAAATAGCAAACGCTGAAATTGAAGCCAAAATACGATGTTTAGAATGGCTCTTGATTAAAAAAAATAGACATTCATTGTTTCTTATATTTAACAGCATATGTTTAGAAAATTATCTGCTGCTTCGATACAATATATATATATATATATATATATATTTACACAGGTATATCTTTAAATAATTATGCTCGCATTACATTTATAGCTGAGTCTATCGAGTATCAAGATTCATTGGTATTTGTTTTTTTAAGAGCAGGATCCCCAAGTCCTACCCTTGTTACTTAATCCATAACTGGAGGGAGGGGATGGATTAATATTTTCCCAAAGGTACTAGTGCTTAAGTGAATGCAGGGTATTCAACTGGAATTCGATTTTTCTTTCCGAGCCGATATCCACTGCACCACAACGCACATCCGTCACTAAACGCTTACAGCACCTGGTATTCCTGAGCGGTCACCCATCTATGTACTGACCAGGCTCAACGTGATATGGCCGTAAGCCCCTTGTTTTATGTGAAAGATCCTATGCAAAGCCCATTTGGGCTTAATGATTAGACGCATTCCAAACAGATATTATCGGTTCACCTAATATAACTATCGCCCGGTTCACACTCCACCCACGTCTATTGAGCAGGTGTAGAGGCTCATCCCTTGTTCCCTGTTTAGGATGTGGTTTCCGGTTTTCTCTTTTCCAATCTTTTCACTTTTCTTTTTTGTCTTTTTTTTATTCTTTTCAAATGGAGCAGATAGACTAAACTATCACCCGGTGCGTACTCCACCCACGTCTATTGAACAGGTGTAGAGGCTCATCCCTTGTTCCCTGTTTAGGACGTGGTTTTCGGCTGTCTCTTTTCTAATCTATTGACTCTTACGTAACCCCCTGCACACCAGTGGCCTTACCGCCTTGCTCGGGGTGATATGATTAAAAAAAATAATCTTAATAAAAAAAAAAAATCTTACAAAGAAAGCAATGGCGTTATAGTCCCCATCAAAATATTATTTATGAAACTTCTACATTGATATTTTTTAACCTGACATAAACTAAACGATTTTTCAAAATCACCATTTCCTTCCTTGTTTTTCTTTCATTTATTACGTCCCCTCAGGAGGTAGACGATCATTACCCTCCACATCTTGTAGTTCTTGATATTTGTGATATTATTTCTCCCAAGCCCTACTCTGCCATGCATTTGCTTAAAGCCATCAAGTATTTTAAATTCTTTGCTATTTACTTGCTTCGCCGACAGCTACAATCTCTAAGAATTTAAAAAGAAAGTCAGTTTGAAATATGACTGTTTATGAACAAAAACTCCTTCAGCTTCTTTTCTCGCACTTCCCGCCTCTGGAATTCCCTTCCATTTCCTTGCTTCCCCGACAACTACAATCTCCAAGAATTTAAATATAAAGTCAAAAGTCATCTCCTATCTTACTAACCTGCAACCTCTCTCCCATGCTCCTTTCTCCGTTCACTCCACTCTCATCAGTATTCTCATCCTTCTCTTACCCACTTCCTGACACACCTATAACCTGTCACTCTTTCTCATAACTTTCCTCCTATGTAACCACCTGCAAAACAGTAGCAGTGAAATACCTTGCTTGTGGCGATGTGACTATAAAAAAAATTCTATACTATTATAATGTGGGTATAAAGTGAGGGATCAGTTTTATATTACAATCAATATATAAATTGATCCCTTTATGGCCACACTCATGTTTCTGCTACCCACTTCCTGACACCCACTATGACCTATAAAAAAGTAAGTCAAGCGCTGTTTTTCCTTGTACGTTATTCACTCTATCCGCCTTGTTAGTATCAGATTCTCCAAGGCCTCCTTCCTCATTACGTGTTCCAGAAAACTGAAACTCACTTCCTTATATTAAGTATAAGTTTCTTTTTGTTTCCATTCTCTCCAAAACATGGTCGTTACTCACACGTTCGCCTCATGGTATCCTCAGTATCTTTCTGTAGAACAATATGCTTGATGCTTCGAGATCTTTTTTCATTTTTGAGGATATTTTCTAGCATTCGTTGCCATATCGATGGACATATGTAACGTAACAGCACACCACTTTTTTCCTTGTTCCCAACGAAATTTTCGTGTTCATGTTCAATGTAATCTTTTTATATATACATTGAATATTTCTGCCTGTTTAAGTCGCTCTCCACCATATATATATATATATATATATGGTGGAGAGTGACTTAAACAGGCAGAAATATTCAATGTATATATATATATATATATATACATATATATATATATCTTTAAACAAGATAGACGTTATGAGTATCCCAACCCGGGGAAACTTTCGGCCAACACTTGTCAAGGGCAACGTTGACTTTATTACAAAATGTCAGAAATAGAGGACAAAAAACAATGGAAAACTTACAATACTGGGAGAAGATGGGACTCGTTTAAAAATAAACTTTATTCAATAATTATTAAAATGTGAGTGGGGTGTAAACATACAATTCCACAAGAGTGAAATAAAAAAGAAAAAATGTTTTACTTTTTTTTTTTTTAAACATCGTATTTTGACTTTAATTTCAGGTGAAAACAAAGACAAAAGATCTCCAACATTTGGATATTTTTTATCATGTTGGTTTTTAAGCTTTCGGCCCACAGGAGCCATCATCAGAGAGGTTACAGGGACGTTAATATAAAGACATCCACCATCAAAGATGATTCTATCTTGTGTTGACATAAGACTTTGCTATGCAAGGATAACAGTGTTGATAACACAATAATACTCACTTATACACACAGTAAAAATAATGCTCACTCATACATACAGTAAAAAGAACCTTCATATATTGGAGGCCATCTACATTAGATCAAAAACAATCAACACTTTTCAATCTCGTCACAACACATTACATTGCATTTAGGCATATGGTTCAGTTAACACTTCGGTCCCATAAGCGGTGTGACATCATAAAACCGCATTGCAAATTTACAAACTGCGTCTGTTTTTCGGTGACTGATAGCAAATCCTAAGCTAGATTCTCTTTCGTAGAAATAGGTCGTCTTTCTCAGAAGAAAGTGTAACCACCTTTCTCTCCTTTGAGTTGTCCTCTTTTGGCAGTCTGGTATCTAATACAGCAGTAATACTGATGGTTTTCTGTTTAAGTCTTGTAAGTGCCATGGATGTGCGTTGTGGATATCGGCTCGGAACGAGAAATCGGGGAACCGAGTTCGAATTCCAGCTGAATTCATTGCGTTCACTTACGCGCAAATACCTTTGGGAAAGGTATTAATCCGTCTATTCCTTCCAGTTATGGGTTAAATAACAGGACAGATTGGGTTCTATAGCCTTGGTCGGCAACCAGTCTACCGCAGAAAGCAATGGCAACCTACTGCGGAATAATCTTCTGCCCAGTCAGTCATATCCCTTTCGAGACATGATGGCCCAAGCGTGTATCACGTATGGCACTTAACTGACTGAAGTGCCATACGTGATACACGCTTTGGGCGATTATGTCACGAAAGAGACATGAATAACTGAGCAGAAGATTTTCTCGCAGTAGATTGCCAGTCTATAGAACTCAATCTGCTTCATTATTTGACTCATAGCTACAGGGAGAAGAGATGTATTATATTATTAAATAGTAATTATTGGGGGTTCAGTTTATTACTTCATAACAATAGAAAACCAATCCTCCATTTTATGCCCAGTAGAAGCCTTAATCATGTCTTCAACTATTATATTCAGTCAGTCAGTTAAATGTCATACGTGATACACGCTTTGGATGATCATGTCTCGAAAAAGACTTCACTGATTGGTCAGAAGATTATCCCGCAGTAGGTTGCCATTGCTTTCTGCGGTAGGCTGGTTGCCAGCCAAGGCTATAGAACCCAATCTGTCCTGTTATTTCACTCATAGCTGGTGGGAAGAGACGAATTAATATCTTTCCCAAGGTTATTTACGCGCAAGTGAATGCGAGGAATTCAACTGGAATTCGAACTCGGCTTCAGGTTTTGTCGTTCCGAGACAATATCCACTGTACCACAACACACATCTGTTTAAGTACTCCTTCAATTATGGCTGTTATGCGTTCATGAGTTTTCTTATTATCTAGATTATTGGCCGGAATTATCCAAATGAAACAGGTCTTTTTGAGAAAGGTCGAAATTTCAAAGAAAATATCTTCTGTTTAATGGATATGTGATGCTATGTTTTTGTAAACATTTGTGGTGACATTTTGGTAACTTAGAGTAGTAGGTAAGAAAGCAAATTCTTCGTTTCACTGTTTTTCATGCTTTGTTTTTAATATTCTCTTTTGAGAATAATTTAATTTTTTCTTTTTGCTGTTCTCTTATAAATATATTTAGGTTTAATTTAAAATTGATTTTTGTAATGTAAAACTTTTATTAGTGTTATAATTCGTCTCTCTGTCCCCGCCACTTAGACCATATTGGAAAATATGCATTGACCGGAATTATTCAAATAAACAGGTCTCTTTGAGAAAGGACGAAATTTCAAAGAAAATATCTTCTGTTTACTGGATATGTGACGTTTTCTCTTTTGCTAGTCAGAAGTAACTAGGGAAATCGGCATTTTTCTTACATGACTACTTGTTTGAACTTATACTAAGTATATACTTAATATTTAGGTTTTTTTCTCCCACTCCTCTTCCTTTTTTTGTTTTTACTTTATGGGATGTTAGCAACCCGGTAGAATAAATAAATTAAACATACAAAATGCGGAGGAACTCTTGACGAGTCAACGGCCAGCTAACTAGAGGTGATGTCTCAATAAATCACCGTGGAGAAGGCAACAGGATACCACATCACTGTCTCTCTATCCCGCGTATGATCATGGCGACACAACGAAAATATATTAAATCTAACGGCGTGAAGTGGGTTGCTTCCAAAGAGAGCAATTCGCCACGAGCAACAGTTGTCTCCTGATCGTCATCCGGCGACTGTTAGCAACAACGGCGTAAAGGGGACAGTTTTTCCTAAAATCTGTCCTTCGCCTGGGAAGAAACGACATGAGCAACAGGTGTCTCTGGACTGTTACCCTGCGACTGTGCGCAACAAAGAAAGGATCACCTTGGGGACATGGAACGTCAGGACGTTAAATAAACTGCAGACAACTAGAGAATGTCAAGCATGAAATGAACAGACTGAAAATCAATATTCTGGGAATATGCGAAACCAGATGGCCAAATAATGGAGACTTCAGCAGCGACAACCGTAGTATAATATACACTGGAGGCAAAAAAAAAAAATGAAAAAGGAGTCAGCTTAATAATGGACAACGAAATGAAGAAATGTGTTTTGGGATACTGCCAGTTCTCCGAAAAAGTTCTCCTGGCCAAACTGAAAGAGAGACCGTTCAAACATAGCAATTGTAGTCATCTATGCACCAACAGCACAAAGCACCGAGGAAGAAATAGAATCTTTTTACTCCACTCTAGACAATGCCAATGCTCAATGTAAAAGCCAAGAAATTAGAATTATCATGGGAGATTTGAATGCCAAAGTTGGCAAGGAGAGGGAAGGTATGACAACTGGCAATTTTGGTTTAGGAATCCGCAACGAACGAGGAGAAAAATGGGTCCAATGGGGCATAGCAAATGTCTAGGTAATAACTAACACCTGGTTTCAAGAGCACACACGACGTCTATGAACATTGAGAAGCCCAGGAGGTGACACGAAAAAGCAGATAGACTATATAACTATAAACAGCAGATTAACAAAATGCAGTGGTTCAAAGCAAAGCCTATCCAGGCGATAACTGTGTTAGCGACCACGTCCCAGTCATCTGCAAACTAAAGGCGAAACTCCGGAGATTGAAGAAGCCTAGAGCAGCTCCAAAACTAAAATACAACGCACTCGTGAATGACTTCAGCCTACAGAAAGAATACACTAAATCAAATACGAAGAACAAATTGTAAATGACACTCGAAATGGGACTCGCTAAAGGAAGCAATAGTGACATCAGCAAACAACATTGACCCAAAGGAAATCAAACGCAGAAGAAAAAGAACGACTGGATGACTGAAGAGATTCTGGACATGATGCAAAGGAGGCAGAAAATGATATCAAGACATGGAATGGAGTACAAGGAACTACACAAGGAAATAAGAATAAAATGTAGGCAGGCTAAAGAGGAATGGCTCAATGACAAATATGCAGAAGAGGAGAGATTGAGCAGGAATATTAAAGCAGACAGGCATAAGGAAATAAAAGAACTGACAGGAGAAAAATCTGCTCTTCAAGAGCATGTATAAAATCCAAGGATGAAAAACCATTTTGGAAAAAGAGGAAATACGCCAACGATCGGAAGAATATATAAAAGATCTTTTCCACAACAAGAGTGAGTAACCGATAATACGCAAAGATGAGGACAGACCGGAAATATTAAAGAGTAAAGTGGAATCTGCAATAGCCAAACTGAATAGAAACAAAGCAGCGGGACCAGACGGCGTAGTCAGAGAGCTGCTGATAGCCCTGGAAGAATTTGGTATAGAGAAAATTACAGAAATAATAATTGAAATATATTATAGTGGTGTAATACCAGATGACCTCAGCAAGTCTATCTTCATAGCACTACCTAAGAAGCCAGGAGCAAACGAGTACGAACTCCAAGAACCATCAGTTTAGTGAGCCATATAACGAAACTGATCGTCCGAATCCTGATGAATAGAGCGAGAAGCAGAATCAGGACAGGGATAGGACAAGAACAGTGCGGTTTCGTCAAAGACACTGGAACAAAGAATGCCATATTTATGATTAGGGTGCTATTTGAAAGGGCAATACAAATAAAGAAAGACTTATACCTATGCTTTATTAATTATGCGAAGGCGTTTGACAAAATACGCCACAAAGAAATGATGGAGATGCTCGGCAGCCTTGACATATTTGGGAAAGACTTAAGAGTAATCAAGAAACTTTACTGGCAGCAAATTGATTGTATACGGACAGGTAACGAATTCAACACATATACAAAATAGAAAGGGGCATAAGACAATGATATGTCTTTTCACCGGATCTATTCAACTTGTACAGCGAGAATATTTTGAGGACCTTAAAAGTTATGCCTGGATTAGTCATCGGAGGTCACAATTTAAACAACATAAGGTACGCAGATGATACACTGCTGATAGCAGTCACAGAAAGGAAACTACAAGACACCCTACAGAAGGTAGCTGAAGAGAGTGATAAGAAAGGACTACAAATAAACTGCAAGAAAATCGAATGCATGGTCATTAGTAAAAAGTGCAGCCTAATATGCCAAATACAGGTCGGGGATACTAGAATCAAGCAGGTACAAAAATTTAAATACCTGGTAAGTGTTATAACAGAAGACGGAAAGTGTAACAGAGATCCGAAGGCGAATTGGCATGGCGAAGGAAGCATTCCAGAAGTTGAGTAAAGTATTAAGAAACAGGACAGTGCTATGTGTTGTCAGTTCTTCAATATGGCAGGGAATGCTGGACAATACCATTAAAGATAAAGGAAAAACTTGAAGCAACAGAAATATGGTTCTACAGATGATGCTGCGAATATCATGGATCGAGCATGTGAGTAATATTGAGGTTTTGGAAATTATGGAAACAAAAAGGAAATTAATACTGAACATCAGGAAGTTCCTGGGACATGCAATGAAGAAAGAGGGCTTGGAGAACCTGATACTAAGAGTCCAGATAGATGGAAAAAGAGACAGGGGAAAGCAATGGAAAACTCATTTGAAGGAGCTAATCAGGTAGATCATGGAAAGCGGGATGCATGGTGTAACAGCAGAAGGTGTGCTAAGAGCCACCAGGGATAGTGAGACGTGGAAAGTCATGATCGTCTACGTCCTGAAGGTACAGGGCACATAGAAGAAGAATATTAAAATAATATATAAACTTATTTATAAATGGAACTTTGTCTGTGTGTGTGTGTGTGTGTGTGTGTGTGTGTGTGTGTGTCCATTACCTATAGACTCCGAAACGGCTGAAGCGATTTCCTTGAACATTGACACCGTTGTACTATAGCTGTCTGCGAGTGTTGTTTGCTACGTTTTGTATCGAGGTATCCCCGATAAATATCGAAAATCGATAATCGAAAATCGATAATCGAAAAAATCGGATTATAGAAGAAGTAGTCTGATTTTATCAAATTTGATACACAAAGACTTAAGAAACGATACTCAGAAGTTTCAAGGTTGCAGTTCTTACAATAGAGCAGAAAATCGGTAATACATATATATAAAATGCAAGATGTTTTTTGTGTACCTGTTTATTTGCCTATATGTCTGCATTTTTTTCAGACCTTTTATTTTAGTTTTTGCTTTGGGTTTGGCTCTAAGTAGGTATAATTGTAGTTCTTAACCTCATCCATGATACCATTTACTCAGAGGACTTATTTACCCTTCAAAATTCAGTTTATGACGAAACAAACTTATTTGATATTGATACCAGAAAATCACAATTTGACTTGCATTCATTCATTTTTCTTTCAGTCTACGGTTTCGCTTTAACTGGAAACAACTATTGCTTTTTAGTCTTTCGTGCCAACGTCCAAAGAGTCTGAGCTCCAGGACCATGGATTAGTTTTAAAGCTTTCATTACACCCGATCAACGCCGGGCTATACTGATAGTAGTTTTATAATTCGATTGGAATTACTTCAGCTGGTTGATGTCTGTAGCCTGAAGAATAAGACAGCTGTCATATTAAGAAGGTCCCCAAAGAAAAAAAAAGATCAGAATTTAAGCATTGTTGGAATTTTCTTGTAAGGTTATTGTGATAATTGATATCAAGATAAGGCGAGATGCCATTAAATTTTAGTGTTCGAAAAGAATCGCAATGGTGAAGGGCCGATTTTAAAAAAGAAAATATCAGTTTGATACAATTAGTTCTTTGTGGAACACACGTGTATCATTTAATCGTATATTGGAATTTAATTTTTCTTAAATCTATGGAAAATATTTTTTTCAATTTTCATTCAGGGATTACTCAATTGTTACCAATACCAGAAAAGTGTATTTAGAATATTCTCAAAGACAGACACTAAAATCTTGCAATATGTCGTCTATATTTTTGTGCCGTGTCCAGTCAAGACGTAGGCGATCATAGCCCGCTACATCTTCCTGTCCCAACATCTACGCTGCTATCTTTTTGTTTAAGTTTATAAAGGATGTTGCGCTCTCTTTACATGCCTTTCTGTGGGCATCATATTCTTGAAGCCTTCCTTCCTGATTAGGTATCCCAGAAAAAAATTCTCTCTTCTTGATATTAAGCATAGGCTTCATTTTCTTTTTAATTTTATCCCAAACCTCGTCGTTGCTTACATGTTTGATCCATGGTATCCTCAGCATCTTTCTGTAGAACCACATTTCTTTTGCTTCGTAAAAGGCCTACCATCCAGGACAGAGCATATGTTAATGAAGAAGTGTGAACAAAGATGTCACCACCAAAGGATGAGTGTTTTAAGCTTAAATGAAATGTTCCGCTTTGAAAGGCAAAGCAAGGTGGTAACAGGTCAACAAAAGACAAAAAGTGAGCCATGATTTCTGATGGCCTGAGAGAACATGATATAAAGAAGAAGAAGAAGAAGAAGAAGAAGAAGAAGAAGAAGAAGAAGAAGAAAAGATTGTTTTCAGGAGGAGTAGGGAGAGGAGGAATGAGTAAAAGAAGAGGAAAGAAAAAAGCAGCAGGTGAAGAAGATGAAGATGAACAAGAAGAAGAAGAACGATAATAAGAAGAAAGTGTGGAGTATAAAAATATGATTGTACTTTTCTTTAATATGAATCCGTGTTTGCTGTTCATTGCTGATATTAAGTCGATCTCAAGTTCCAGAAGGAAGAACAGGATTGAGAAGAAGAAGAAGAAGAAGAAGAAGAAGAAGTGAAGTAAAAGAATGAGACAGCATTATAATAAAAAAACGAAGGAAAAGAAGATAACAGTGGCAAGAAGAAGAAAAAAAAGAAAAAGACGGAAAAGAATGAAGAAGAAGAAGAAGCAGAAAACAGAAGTGAAGTAAAAGAATGAGACAGAATTATAATAAAAAAGCAAAGGAGAAGAAGATAACAGTGGCGAGAAGAAGAAGAAGAAGAAGAAGAAGAAGAAGAAGAAGAAGAAGAAGGTTACAGAGCAATAAGCATATTTGCGTGTATCATTGAAGAAATAAATTAATTTTGAGACAACAACCTTGGCATGTAAATCTTTAAACGATGCCAAAGATAAAAATAAATTTGCAACATAATTTTTATAAGTTTGGATTATATGTCAATTGTGTAAAATGAAAAATTACACAATCTGGCCGGACGACTTGATCTCTGACTGCCACAAATAGTTTGCTATTTATATTGGGCCGAAGATTTTTCACACTTTTCCTAGTGTACTTTTATAAAAAAGAATCAATTGTACTTGGTACAAAAGAAAATATGATGCGACAGATGAAGAAAGACCGCATTGCGTCTGCCTCGCAAATTGAATAGGCTGCGTTCTCAGTTAAGAGCCATACGTGATACACACTTGGGCGATCATGTCTCGAAAGAGACATAACTGACTGGGCAGAAGATTGTCCCGCAGTAGGTTGCCATTGCTTTCTGTAGTAGACTGGTTACCAAACAAGGCTATAGAACCCAATCTGTCCTGTTATTTAACCCATAGCTAGAGGGAAGAGACGGATTAATACCTTTCCTAAGGGTATTTGCGCGTATATGATTGCAACGAATTCAACGGGAATTCGAACTCGGCACTCTCGTTCCGAGTCGATATCTACCTGACCACTACGCCCATCAATGGAAAATACTGTTTTTTTTCCTCCGAAATTTGCATCTCCTATTAACTTATATATTCTCAACTTTGCTTATTCTGTAGGTACTGAACGTATAGGAAGGTCTGAACTGACAAATATAGCAATGGTTTCCGAGATTAGATTCGTGAACATTGTTCCAAGACAGATCTAAGATTAATATATTTTACTAAGAATAACTGAATTTTTTGAACGAAGCAACAATAATAATTTCTGACATTTATTTCTGATTATTTTTATATCGGATTTATATTGATTTTTAACTTAGTTTCAATTATTGTAAGTGCGCGCTATATTTGTGTATTAATCGCATTTATTATTTTGAAGCTTTGATTATTATTTCTTTCATCTAATTTCAAATGATATTTCACCAAATAGTAATAAACTTAAGTAGTTTGAATTTTTTCAATGAAACATTTTAAATTATTATGACTTTTTGACTAGTATTTCCTTCATTTTGTTTCTCTCGCATTAACATCAAACATTAAAGTCTTAAATTGATTTTCTTAGATGAAGCATTTTCAGTTATCATTTTTTTTCTAGTATTTCTTTCGTTTTATTTGTATTACAATATTAGTAAACGTCTTACGTTCTCAGTCAGTATAAATCTTTCATGATTAATTCAGTCGTCTGTATTTTCATTCTCAACTATCTTAACATATGCTGGGAGCCTCGACGTGGTTCGCAAGCTTGTTTATCTTAAACCTGTTGCAACTGAGTAGTGAGTTCGATACTCACTGAGTACTCTTTGCTTTCGGTCTTTTGCCACATCTGAGCGGCGGTTAAAAAATCAACTACCATAGCACAAATATTGTTATTAAACATAGTGAAATTCAGTTTTAGATTATCTGGATTTCTTAGATAAAAGCTGTCAATTAGTATTATTGTTTAGCAGTGTTTCTTTCACTTTCTTTCTCTTGTTTTTTTTTTTTGCACCAAGTTTTAATAGTTTTAATTTCTTTTAATTGCTTAGATAGAGTAAACACAGTTTTGATTAGTTTTTCATTCGTTTTTTTTTCTCTTGCATTTAGAACAACCAGTAAAATTTGTTAATTATTATATTCTAATTAGACAAACTCACTTAAAAAATAGAGAGTTGAGGGAGAGGCAGTGAGACAGATCGGAAGACTGAGAGATTGGAAAGAAATGGAGAGCAGATTTGAGAAGACAAGACAAACCCAGCAGTCAACGGTCACCGCTATGTGTGTGCGCTATCGCTCTGACCATCCTCTATTCCACAAAACGTCAACGAAAAAAAGCATAAAAGTATAATTGTATATTTTTATATATATCCATGTTTGTTGTTCATCGTTGATTTCAAGCCGATCTCAAGTTCCCACTTTTGTTCCCAGTTTAGTCTTTATCGAATTAGTATATAACAGTAACTTATTTGATTTTGAAAATTTGTCAATTCTTATTTGTTCTTTGTATTTCTTACTTAATCTAGTAAAAAAAAAAAAAATTCAAAGAGTCAAAAACGACTTTGAAGCAATTGTTAGTGTATACAATCTGCTGATGTCACCAATGTGAGTTTATTACTGTTATAAGCGTGACAATTTCGATGTAGTTGTAAAATAATCAAAACTGAATAAGTTACTTTACATTTAACACTCTATCACCAAATTGTAACAGGAATCTTCCTGGTTAATGGCGAAAGGGAATTGTTAGGGAAAAACATAATTAGATTATAAAGATATTCCCTTTTATTTCGCTAGAAACAAGGAAGACAGGCCTGGTTTGCTAAGTGATATCAATTCTTCAATATGGCAGTGAATGCTGGACAATATCATCAAAGATGAAGGAAAAGCTTGAAGCAATTGAAATGTGTTTATCATGGATCGAGCATGTGAACAATGATAAGGTTTTGAAAATGATGAAAACTAAAAAGAAGTTAATAATGAGCATCAGGAAGAGAAAGCTAAAATTTCTGGGACATGCAATGAGGAAAGAGGGCTTGGAGAACCTGATACTAACAGGTCACATAGAGGGAAAAAGAGACAGGAGAAAGTAGTGGATAAAATATTTAAAGAGCTTGAGCAGGTGGATGACATAACGGGGTTTGTGTGGTGTAACAGAAGAAAGCGTGCTAAGAGCCACCAGGGATAGAGAGACATGGAAGGGCCATGATCGCCTACGTCCTGAAGGTGCATGGCACATAGAAGATGTTGCTGATACATTTACAGACGTGTTCTGTTTGTTGCGGGTTAACATATGACCTGTGCATAGTACATTAATGCTATTAGTATTATGATTAGTTGGTTTTGTTTTGTTTGTTTTTTGCTTTTTTTGATTCATTTCATTCGAAGGCTTGCAGGGTTGTCACTTTTGTGCAGAGGGTTGCAGTGAGATAAACGACTGGATAAAATATAGAATGGGTTTTAAGCAGTTAAAATATGGCACTTGATGTCGCATTGAATTCTTTGAAGATTGTAAATATCAGGGAAGCAAGTACTTGGTGTCAGGAAGTGGGTAAAAAAATGATGACTGTGGCCATAAAGTGAGGGATCAATTTATATATTGATTGTAACATTAAATTGATTACCCACTTTATATTTACATAAAAAGTTCTTGTACTTTGATAAACCGTAGAAAACGAATCAGTCAGTCAATGAAATACTGATTAGCTACACATGCATGTCTTTTAGATTTATTTACATTCTCTGGAATATAAATCTATAGAACTTTTCTTTTATAATCATATCGCCGCAAGCAAGGCATTTTACTGCCACTGTTTTGCAGGGGGTTACATAGGAGGAAAGTTATGAGAAAGTGACAGGTTGTACGTGGAATCAAGAAGTAGGTAAGATAATGATGACTGTGACCATAAAATGAGGGATCAATTTATATATTGATTGTAATATAAAATTGATCCCCCAATTTATATTTACATAATAATTACTTGTCTGTTGATAAGCCGTAGAAAACGAATCAGTCAGTCAATGAAATATTGATTAGCTACACATGCATGTCTTTTAGATTTATTTACATTCTCTGGAATATAAATGTACAGAATTTTTTTATAATCATATAATCTGTTTTGCAGGGGGTTATATAGGAGGAAAGTTATGAGAGTGACATGTTATAGGGGGTGTCAAGGAGCGGGTAAGAGAAGGATGAAAATACTGATAAGAGTGGAGTGGAGTGGAGTGGGCGGAGAAAGTAGCATGAGAGAGAGAGGATGCAGGTTAGTGAGAGATGAGATGACTATTGACATTACATTTAAAATTCTAGAGATTGTAGCTGTCTGGGAAGCAAGTAAACAGAATGGAATTCCACACACGGGAAGTGCGAGAAAAGAAGCTGTTGGAGTAGAATTTGCATTTTCATTTTATTGGTTTCAGGTAAAAATTTGTGATCTAGTTGCTAGTCATGTGGCTCGAGTAAATTTATACCTAGGGGACACCGTGAGCTAAGTTTATTAGAGCAGAAGTTTGTGTATTTGTATCTTCTCGGAGTGTAGTTGGTAGACGAATTAATGACCGCTTGTATCCGTTCTCCCAGCTGCTTCACGTAGAACCCGGAACACTGCTTCACTCGGGACTCTGTTTCCTGCGCACCGTAAACAAACCGCTGTAGCCTCCGAACTAGAAGTTGGCTTTTTTATGCCTTTTTGGTCTCGAGCAAGAAACCGTAATTTCTCGCTTCTGAAAAGCCTCGTTTTCACCAATGACGCATGCGCCGTGTCATTCCAAAAACTGAGCTCGCCTCGCGGTTCCATGACGTCTACGAACGCATGTGCAGACAAACCGCCTTCTCTTGTTTAAGCGAGGTAAGTCCCACGACAAGAAGCCGTGAAAGTATTTGTAGAATAGACACAGGGAAGCCACATTGCGCCGGTGAAAAAGCGACTGTATCTGAGCTGCCAAGTCGGGATCGATCACATTAAAGATTCTCCGTTGGATTTTGTCAAGGTTTCTTACATGGATTGCAGGAGCAGCTTATCAAATATGGCAGCAGCATTCAATGCATGAATGGATGGTAGGTTTATATATGTGCAGGATGGTTTCAGACGGGAAAGACTTCCTGGCCCTACACAGAAAACCGACTTTCTTAGCGACGGATTTAGTTATGGATTCGATATAGTCATTCCACTTGAGGTCAGTTGTGAGAATTTAACCTAAGGAGGCGCCGTGTTTTGCTTTCAGGGAGATTAAGAGAAAGAAAATGTTAGTGTGGAAGTTGCGGCAGCATATAACAATTTCAACGGTAAAAGAGTTAGACCTAAATGCCAATCCAGTAACATCCTTAAATTTATATGCTCAGCACCAGGGTAAAAAGATTGTCAGCGTATTGCTAACTGGACACATGGCTTTGAGGTGTTCCCCCCTCCCACTCCAATGTATTCTGCCCTCACACTACTCTCTGTTACTGCTTACTTAGAGGCAGCTAAAACTTTCCAGAACTGAATGGAGAAAACAAAATGAAGATAATTTTTGAAATTTTCTTAACTTTTTTCTGTCAGTCAGCATGCAACTGGTAAGTTTTAGCCAGTGTGATCTTATTTTGCTGTATTTTTTAAATTTTTTGTTTTTCCTTTGGTTCTTATCTTTTCTGTCTAATTTTTGTTCCTGTTTTGTTACTAACCTAAGTTCTCTACTTGTCGCTCTTGTAATGCACTGCGACTATGTTTGTGTAAAAAAAAAAAAAAAAATTATTTATTCTTTTTTATTTAACTTATTTGATTGCATAAGTTCTTTTTTTATTTGTTGATTAAAATAATGAGATTCGATCACTGGCTTTGTTTTTGTTTTGTAGTAGTCAACTTATTCAAGGCATTCACTTACTCGCAAATACCCTTGAGAAAGGTATTAATCCGTTTCTTCTCACCAGTTAAGGGTTAAATAATAGGACAGATTGGGTTCTATAACCTTGGCTGGAAAGAAATCTACCGCAGAAAGCAATGGCAAACTACTGCGGGATAATCTTCTGCCCAGTCTGTCATGTCTCGAAAGAGACATAATCGTCCAAAGTGTGTATCACATATAGCACTTAACCGACTGAGTAGTCAAATATTTACCTCAGTTGTATTGGGAACTGAAAGCCATACCGATCTGTTTAGTTACTAGTGGATAAAAGGAAACAAATTGTAGTGTCACGCCGATTTGGCCTTCCAAAGAAGTGAGAGTCTTGGAAAATCACGGACTTGTTTTTTTTCTATTTTGAACTGTGATGAAATATCATCACTTATTGATTGCCACAGCTTCATGTCACGTTAAGATATATACTTTTTCTGTCCAAAGTGTTTTCCTTGTGATGGTCTCTCTACAAAGTTAGCGCTTCTCATTCGATGGTCCTATCTTTTCAACTACACTCGTATTTCTGGGGAAATTCGATCGGGAGATACGTGGCTAAAACGAAGCAACTGACATCGATATAATGTTTCGTGTTTTCCACACTGACAGATTCGTAAATCTAAATGTATCTGACGTTGCCAAGTGCGACAAATTTTATTTCTTAGATGTTCTGCGGCTTCGATTCGCGAGGACGCTCGTAAAGGCGGCTTGTTAAAAAAGTACGAAACGCAACTCGCTTGAAAAAAGAAATACATACAATGAAAACAAATCAAATAATATAAAAAAAAAGTCATCTTATTGGTTCGTTTTCTTGTCAAGCCATCAGTATCTTTCTTCTGTGATACACCGCTTCTAATTTACTGTTTCGCTGGAGACGATAATTATTTTTTTTAACAATTCATTGACTTAATGTAATTGCTTGTTCACATGTAACGGCAAGATATTCAGAAAGAGTAAAAGAGAGGGAAACATACTTTCACTGACTTTTAATAAAAGTCAATTCAGAACATAGGCGATCATGGCTCTCCATAACTCCCTATTCTTATTAGGGTCTCTTAATCGTAGCAGGTGGATGATGTCTCCAAACAGTAAGCGGTAGCAAACTGATCTTTTTAAAGAGTTTCGAAGATGATGGGGGCAAGCTTAGAATAAAATATCTTTAAGACAAATGTTGGGATTCCATGACATTTGCTTGCATCATGGGAGTCTAATTTAGAAATGAGGTTCAAGACCAAAGACGGTATTATGTATATATCACTTAGTAGAGTTTCTCTTCTAGGTGGGAAATCGCGTGTTGGTACTCTTGCTGTTTCAAATTGAAATAGAATTTGTTAGCAAAGCATTCAACCCTGCGAGGCATTCGAGTTGATTAAATATATTAAGGATTGAATGTTTGCTTTTCTTCAGCAGATTCGGCAGTAATCTCTGAAACGGAACTCGCGAGATGGTATACGTTGCTTCATTTTATCAGCAAACAATAACATAATTTAGAACACGCTTGCATTCATTATGAGCAGAGAGAAAGAAATGTATATTGCATATTAGATGTGACACTCCAGTATAGCCGGAAGAATTGATTCCTATGGGAAATTGTAGCCAAGTATGCGGGTAAGAACGAAAGAGACGAAAATTAATTCAATATAATCATCCTAATTTAACTCCCTTTCCTTATTAGGGTCTCTTAATCGTAGCAAGTGGTGTCGCCGGAGAGCAAGCGGTAGCAAACTGATCCTTTAATAATTTTAGTCATATCACCCCTTCCAAAGCAATGAAGCCACAAAGTCGCAATGGGTTAATAAGATTAAAATAATATGAGAAAAAGAAAAACATTATTACAGAAAGAGATTTTGATTTGAGTTTCAGTTTTGTGTAACGGCATATCAACCTCTGTGGGTTATTTAATGCCAAAAAGGTAGGGTTTTAAGGTGAGAAGAAAGGACATGAAAATTGATTCAATATGATCATTCTAATTTAACTCCCTATCTATATTAGGCTTTCTTAATCGTAGCAGGTGGATGATGTCGCTGGAGAGTAAGCCGTAGCAAACTGATCCTTTTTAATTTTAGTCATTTCGCTCCATCCAAAGCAAGTTTAAGTTTAAAAGAATATAAGAAAAAGAAAAAACAAACAGTAATACAGACAGAGATTCTGATTTGAGATTGAGTTATTTAATGCCAAAAAGATAGGGTTTTAAGGTGAGAACGAAGGAGATGAAAATTGACTCAATATGATCATCCCAATTTAAAGTCATCTGAAAACGAGAGACTAAAAACGAATTGCGTTGCTTTCGTGGTGGTTAGCAACAGCCATGTTGGTGGTATCGCAAAAAACACTGAGATGCTAGATCAGCGCAATAAATTTGGTCTTGGAATAATTTGCAAATAACTACAACTAAAAGAAATTCGGTCAACACCTGGAGTCCACGTCTATAGCGTTGTACTTGACGTCGATTCTTATTCAGGATGTAGGCGCTCATGGTTCTCTATTTTTCTGTGTATTATATACATATATATATCAATCGCAAAACTGTCAGATCTTACAAAGTAATTCTGGCAGGTGTTCTTGAAAAATCAGTGGTTAATTGGTGCAGAAAACGGCTTGTAAATTTTTACGTCTCTCATTTAACCAAAACCTTTCTCATTTAACCACCATGGTGAACCTTTCTGCATACCAACAGCATGGCTGACACTATTTTCCAGACGTTCAATACATTCAAAATCACGGTGCGAAAACAAGTCACACAAAAATTATCATGAAAAATAAAGAAAAAAAAATCAGCTTACAATAAATTATCCAAAAATTGTAAACTTTGTCTGGAGGAAAAAGAAAGCTATAATTAAATTGCTAAACTTTTCTAAAAACTGCTAAATATATAAGAACTCATCTCAAATTACACACACAAAAGCAATATTTTACTAGGCTACTTAAAAATCGAAATTTGAAAACCAACAAGAATATATTAAAATAAATAAATAAAATAAACTAAGAAAAGCAAGTAAAATAAATTAATCCAAATAAATAAGTAAATAAATTAGATAATAAATAAATTAACAAACCACGCCCGTTAAAATAACCGTTGGAATAATACAACAGACTACCCATAATGCAACAGAATACACATAAAACATCACTAATCTCTCTATATAAAAAGTCAAGCAAATACACGACGCACATGGCCTGACGATTGCTTTTAGCAAGAAACAGACTGTCGACACTGGCTTCAATATCAATAACAGAGTGCAGTGAAGAAAACAAGAACTAGATTAAAAATTCAAACGCTAAGCACTGGCTTATTGATTGTGCTAGAAATAAATAAATTTACTCGAATTACAAAACGTTGCTTAGCACAGACGCAAAGGCGAATCCCAAAACAAAACTTGTGAAGTTTCACACCTCGACGCGAAATGTTTTTCGGTCAATAGAAAACTAGAAAACATCTTAAAACAAAATTCAAATAATCTTCAATTGTCAGAAACGAATTTTTTTATGGCCTCTTTTCGCGAGCCGACGCAAAGTTTGTTCGTCGTCCAATAGAAAGGCCAGAATCAAATCCGGGAGTGCATTCCCAAATGAGCTTTCCGAGCCCCCACAAACAAAATAAAAGAAAGAGCAAATTTGTCGCCAGAGAGAAGACGAGTGTCATTTATAAGTTTCCTTGACAAACATCGAGCGATCATTATTATTATCTTCTCTTTCTCTCTCACCTCCTTTCTCTTCATCGTTCACCCGTCTTTTATATTTGATCACCAAACGAAACCTTTTAAGACTAGGCGAAAGACACTATTATCCAACGATGACACTCATACATACATACATACATACATACATACATACATACATACATACACACTTACGTTCCTGCCTACATCCACATAAGTTACTACTACGAACTCTTGATACCCTTAAATTCTTAATACTGTTTCTCATTGAACAATAACTTCTACTATTTCATGTTATTCTTTTCTATTGAAAAATTTCTGTTTAAACATACAAAGGTATAATTTTATTTTTCCACAAATCTACTTTCTGATAACCTTCTGATAATTCCGTTGATATATGATAAAACCTGCAAGTTGCAGGAAGTTTTGTTATGTTTGACACAAGGCCAATTTAATAAGCATTAATCATCTCCCTACTTCTACAAGAGATTCTAGATAAAATCTAAAGTAGAATGAGCAATATTATTTTAATTTGACTTAAAGAAGTGTCTCGGCTTCAATCATTTTCCCACCGTTGTAAATTTACTTTGTGTTTCTAATAAATATTTTCATAGCAATTGTTCGGAGAAGTTTTTCGCTATGGTTTTTAGACTTTTTGAATTTAAGCGCACTATTAGATTAACAACAAGGTCTAATCAATTTAGAGTTGAATTGACTTCGTGTAAGCGCATAAGATCTATGATGACTGTTACTTTGTTTACGCGTCTCGCTTGTGGACCACACTTTCAGTTCCATTGTTTCCAGACAAAGTTGATATCTAAAACTTTAAATGCAATGTTAATCGTTATCTATCTGTCTTCTTGACACCTCTGTTTTTCTCGCTCCACAATAACACTTCTGTTTTCTAATTGCCTCACGACCCCTTGGGTTTCACGGAGTGAATTGTCTTGTATGGAGTGAATTTGATTTAAAAAGGAAAACATAAAATCAGTGTAAAACTTACTTAAGTTATTGGCACAGGCCTCTTTAAGTTTGAATTTAAAATATTTCTTCTTTAACACGGGTTTATATCACTGCATTTACTACTTTTGCAACAAGGCTTACGGCCTATCACGTTGAATACACCGGTTCTCGCTCGATCACCAAAGTTAAGCAACGTTGAGCCTGGTCAGTAATTAGATGGGTGACTGCTTGGGAATACCAGGTGCTGGAAGCGTATAGTGACGGATGTGCGTTGTGGTGCAGTGGGTATCGGCTCGGAAAGAGAAATCGGTGAGCCGAGTTCGAATTCCAGTTGAATACCCTGCATTCACTTAAGTTAAGTACTGGTATCCTTGGGAAAGATATTAATCCGTCCATTCCCTCCAGTTATGGGTTAAATAACAAGGGTAGGACTTGGGGACCCTGCTCTTAAAAACAAATCCCAATGAATCGTGAAAAGAAAAATGTGGGAAAAATAAAATAACCTTACCCAAAATCATTGGACCTTAAATGATCCCATAAGGATTGATAGGTCGTTAAGCCTCAAAAACAAACAAACTTTTGTAACACCATGCCTTATTAAGTTAAGATCTGTAAAATTGCAAAAGAGTAATAGGTAAGTATCTATTTTAATTTATCATAGGTAATGTGTCAGATAATCAGTAATTTAACTGTTATAAGTGGTACATGCTTAAGCGATCATGTCTCGGAGGATTACTGATTGGGAAGAAAATCTTCCTGTAGTAGTGTGCCCTTACTCTCTGCGGCAGACTGGTTGCCAACCAAGGCTATTTTATAACCCCATCTGTCCTGCTATTTAACCAATAGCTTGAGGGAAAAGAAACTATTTAATAGCATTCACAATGCTATTTCAGCGTAAGCGAATGCTACGAATTCAGTTAGAATTAGAACCAGGCTCTCTAATTACTCGCTCCGGGCTTATATTTACTGCACCACAGGGGATATGGTCACTGGTCACTAAATATCAACAGAAATGTGTCTGTCACCTGATTCTGTATCCGTGTTTTTTTTTGTTTGTTTGTTTTTATATTTTTGCATGATCCATTTTTAATCATTTGACACTAGTACGCAAGGGGGGGGGTACACTGACTGGGTACAGTGGGTTTTGAGGAAAAGATAAATGATGAACCGGATTCGAGAATACAGATGTCAGTTGACGCTGCATTTACATTTATTGGAGATTTAAGCTATCAGGGAAGCAAGTAAACAGAAGGGATTTTCACAGGCGGAAAGTTCGAGAAAAGAAACTGTTGGAGTAGAAGTAGCGGTGGCATTTAACAATATCAACGGTAAAAGGATAGGACCTAAATGCCAATCTAGTCAGTCTGGTAAGTGCCATACGTATTTAAATATTGTTATGAGGAAAAAACACCTATTCCTCAGAAAATGGACTCTCCCTCCTATGTTAATAAGAGTTATATATACATATACCAGTTCATATACCAGGCACTCGACAGGAATGGCGAAGCCCGAACCGTGGCATGGGATATATCTAAGGCGTTCGACAGAGTTTGGCATGCTGGCCTTCTATGTAAACTGCGGAGCTATGGTATAAGTGGACATTTGTTTGAACTAATCCAGTCATTCCTCTCTAACCGCACAATGAAGGTGGTATTAAACCACCTAGAACCACCATGCAAACGCAGGTGTCTCCCAAGGCTCCATCTTAGGTCCTACACTCTTCCTGATATACATTAATGATCTCCCTGATTCCATAAGAGCCCAAGTAGGTTTGTACGCCGATGACACCACAATTTACTCTCGCCTCCTACAAAAATCTGGTGTAGGTGTCAAAGCTAACCTCGCAGCCGAGATTGAAAAAGACCTCCAATCCATATTGGACTGGGGTAAGAAATGGCTAGTAAATTTTAATGCTTCTAAAACGAAGCTACTCTCAATTAACCATCATCGACAATCTCACCTACCTCCCATTAGCATGGACCAGGCTTGCCTCCCAGAGAGTAAAACACTACGCCTCCTTGGTCTCACACTTTCAGCGGACCTCAAATGGAATGACTATATCGAATCCATTATCGAATCCATTGCTAAATCCGCTGCTATGAAAGTCGGTTCTCTGTGTAGGGCCCGGAAGTTTTTTCCGTCTAAATCTATCCTGCACATATATAAATCTACCATCCGCCCGTGCATTGAATACTGCTGCCATATCTGGTCGGGTGCCCCTGCTATTCTCCTCGGGCTTCTCTATAAGGTTCAGAGGAGGGTCTGTAATGTGATAGATACCGACTTGGCAGACCGCCTGCAGTCTCTCTCCCACCGGCGCGACGTGGCTTCCCTGTGTCTCTTCTATAAATACTTTCACGGCTTCTGCTCCGATGAACTTAGATCACTGGTGCCCCCTAAATACGAATTTGCACGAAATACTAGGTTAGCAACTAGATCCCACCCTTTTACAGTGAAACCGATAAAATGCAACCGCAACTTCTACTCCAACAGTTTCTTTCCTCGCACTTCCCGACTGTGGAATTCTCTTCCACACGATTGCTTCCCCGACGGCTACAATCTCCAGGAGTTTAAATGTAAGGTCAATAGACACCTCCTAACACACTAAACTGCTCCCATTCTATCAAACACTCTTCCCATCTGCCCAACCCTCATCCTCGGTATCCTTACTCATCTGTCACCTTCCTCCTGACATTCCCTATGTCTAACCACTCCTTCTCTTTACCTCCCCCTATGTAGCCCCATGCGCAATAGTGGCAGTTGAATGCCTTGCCTGGGGTGAGATGATTTAAAAAAAAAAAAAGTTAACAGGAAGTTCTTGAGAAGTTCTTGGGAATTTCATTGAAGTTCTTTAGAGTTCTATTGGAGTTCAGTAGAACTACTAGGCAGTTGATATTAGTTGGCAGTTAGCCGAATACTAAGGAGTCAGCTTTCAGTGGAAGATTACCAAGTTCCTAACATTTTGGGTGCGTTAAGTCGATTAGCAACCTACGTAGGACTATTATAACCTTCAGTGCGAAAACTACTCCACAACATTTATTTAGCAAGATTGTATATGTAAACGATCCCGATGATGCATTTCGAATTCAGTCGCTAAATCCTCCACATGGCAGGGCTTATCTCTATCATTTCTACAACAACTCTGTCGAGTTTTTCCATGATTCCTCGACCACATCAGTTTAAGCGTGTGAACATGTGCGTTGTGGTACAGTGGATATTGGCTTGGAACGAGAGATTGGGGTACTGAGTTCGAATACTAGTTGAATTCCTTGCATTCACTTACGTGCAATCCATTTCTTCCCTCCAGTTATGGGTTAAATAATAAGACAGATTGGGTTCTATAGCCTTGGCTGGCAACCAGTCTACCGCAGAAAGCAACGGCAACCTACTGCGGGATAATCTTCTGCCTAGTCAGTCATGTCTCTTTCAAGGCATGATCGCCGAAAGCGTGTATCACGTATGGCACTTAACTGACTGAATGAACATAATAGTTGGAAACATGATTAAAGCTTCTACTGGGCATAAAGTTCTATTGTTATTAAATAATAAACTGATCTCCCACTAATTACTACTTAATAATATAATACATCTCTTCCTCCTCTAGCTATAAATCAAATAACAGGACAGATTGGGTTCTATAGCCTTGGCTAGCGACCAGTCTACAGCAGAAAACAATGGCAATCTTCGAGACGTGATCGCCCAAACGTGTATCAGGTATGGCACTTAACTGATATAGTTTAAAAATTTCCATTGTTCATCAAAGAATGTAAGCTATTTACGAGTTCATGCCTTTCTAATATATTATCATATATTATTATCAGTCTTTACGTTTGTTATCTTTCATTGATACTTGTCTGAAAGAAATGATTAAACTGATTGTTTATTACTCAGTGAATATAACCTTGTGTCAAACCTGGTTGGTTTCGATAATTATTTTAAAACCAGGTTAGATCAAGTACATCAGGATAATTGATTGAAGCGTCTGTTTCCAAGTTATTGCGTTTTCTGAGTCGATTTAAATTTTGTGTCAAAGGTCAATATAACTAACAACAGATAGTGCAAATCCGTTAGGTTTGTGAATTGCCTGTAACGAGTTAGGACTGACCAGAGGTTAGAGTTTTACCTGGCGGAGATGGGGTGGGCGCTGCGGTTGGGCTGAAACATTATTTGAACAATGAAGCATAATCATGCGAAATCCTGGCCTAATTTGGACATTACATCTTGGGAAAGATCAAAGATCATAGAACGTAATACACCTTGACATGAATGCGATTTCGATGAGCAAACATTTTCCTATTCTTCTATGTTCTACGGGCCTTTGTCATATAGCTAATAACATCTCTCCACATCTTCCTATTTTGCATGTTCACTTTTACTAAGCATCCCGCCTCCTGTTCACTGATCAATTCGTACAATGGAGCAAGTTAAGTGACACGCTACTCTTTATCTTAAATTATCAAACATCAACTTCCTCATTACACTCTTGTGCAAATTAATTAAAACCAAACAAATACTGTTTTCCTATGATCTTTCACGCTTTTACTGATCACGTATACGTCGTCTCTTGTCGTTATTTTCCTCTTCCAATTGCATTTTCTTTTACATTGTGAACTGATGGATCCAGTTTGTTTCTTCGCTTTGTTTACACGACTGACAAATGAAACGACACCGAAAATATCCACGATCTCTCTGAAGAGGCTTGCCAGTGTGTTTGTGCAGCGTTATATTTTTCATAAATTTTATTGGAGTAACATCCATCGCAGACAATGGCCGTAAGACAACTAATCGGCAGTCGAGACAATAGTGTCTGGGAGTGTTAAAAATCTGTGCTATCACGAATGACACAGTATTTTTCATAGCCAAGCATACTTCATCATACATCCCGAAAATAGATCTATATTCATATAAAATAGATTCAGTGGTGTGGATATGAATATGCACACCCCTGCAAATGTCCTAATCTGAGGAAAAAATAAAAATCTATTCCACGCTGGAAAAAGAAAGGAAACTAAAACAGTTTTTTTCAGTTAATTTGTAGAACTGTGTAGGTGACCATTTTTTCTGTGGTGATTGGCTGCCAACCAAATCTACAAACCCCAATCTGTAGGGGTCCAAGAAATTCCAACTCTCTCTTCCTATTTCTGAGTATAAGTCTTTTTTGGCCTTTTTCTTTAAGTCTTTCTTGTTGCTTACTCAGTCAGTCAGTCAGTCAGTCAGTCAGTTAAGTGCCATACGTGAAACACGCTTGGGCGATCATGTCTCGAAAGAGACATGACTGACTGGGCAGAAGATTATCCCGCAGTAGGTTGACATTGCTTTCTGCGGTAGACTGACTGCCAGCCAAGGCTATAGAACCCAATCTGTCCTGCTATTTAACCCATAACTGGAAGGAAGAGACGGATTAATACCTTTCCTAAGAGTATTTGCGCGTAAGTGAATGCAATGAATTCAACTGGAATTCGAACTCGGCTTCCCAATTTTTCGTTCCGAGCCGATATCCACTGCACCACAACGCACATCAGGCCATTAAATTCTTAACATCTTGCTGTTGAATCACATTTTTGCTATCTCTACCTTTTGTACAACCCCTGGAAAGGTTTTCTAACCTATACTGCCATGTAAGATGGCATTTTTAATCTTCTTTACTTGAATAAAAACCAAGATTACTTCTATTTTATTATTTTACTGTTTATTTACATAAAGTTTTAAGAACCATGAGCAGGTTTTGAATTATTTTGATTCCCTCAATCCCCACATTTCTTCGACCTGCTGGGAAGTATGGGACTGTAGGGAGAGTCAGATATGCTTACGAAATGACCTTATGTCAAACGGAACCGAGCCCACCACATTTGAAAGATTCAAAAGGCCAGATATAAATGGGTCTCATTTTTATTAATAAGTGTGAATTTATTTAGCAAGAAAAATGACATCAATTTTGTGTTTTGAATTAACATTTATGTTCAAAGTTCTGCATAATATTTTTCATTTGAATGTGTGCTTAAGAGTTAAGTATTTTAAAGTCTATTGTATCTCTGATAATAATCAAAAATCTAGTATATATATTGGTTTTACTACAACCACGCTCCCCCGTAGACTTACATGTCATCTTTCTGATCAGAGTACTATTAAACAACATTTCTCTGAAAAACATAAGCATGTAGGTAATATCAGACAGATTTTGGTCAACAATACAGTGATCCTTACTCATACACACAGTAAGAGGAACCTGCAGATATTGGAGGCCATGTACATCAAATCAAAACAACCAACACTCAATAAAATCAAATTTAAAACAGGAAATAACATATTACATTGCTTTTGACTACATGGTTTTGTTGTCATTTCGCTCTATCCCGCGGTGTGACATCATAAAACCGCATCGCAAACTTAAGAACTGCGTTTATTATTTTTGGTCACTATTGCCGTTGCCAAGCGGAGTTTTATGTCAACACAAAATAATATCGTCGGTGATGGTAGATTTTATAATATTTCAGTTTAAACAACCTCTCTGAAGATGTCTCATGGGAGTCGAAAGCTTAGAGTAAAACCAATAAATAATTATCCAAATGTTGGAGGATTTTTTTCTTTATTTTCAACTGAAATTAAAGCAAAAATACGATGTTTAGAACGGCTCATGATTAAACATAATATACATTCATTGTCTCTTATATTTAACAGCGTATGTTTAGAATATATATATATATATATATATATATATATATATATATATATATATATATATATATATATACTTTTAGCATGTTTCATTAATTAATATAGTCATGTGTTGTCTGTTTATTTTATCTAAATTTTTTTCATTACGTCTGATAAGCTTAATAGCATTATCAGTAAATGATGAAAGAAAATTACGGTATTGGTACACAATTTATTTCATAATCCAATCTAAGCTTTAAGTTTACATAAGCCATTTTCAAAGATTTCAAATTACATTATAGTATAACAATTCACGGGCAATAATGAGAATAATGACAGTTTTGTTGACATGGAAGATATCCATGCACCAACAAATACAAGACGATGGAAGCGAATATCGCACCACAGCCCATGACGTCACAAGTACATATATACATATCATATGTATAAGATATTAATATTTGGACTATGGTCCTCATCTTTGTTACAATTTGTACAAATGGCAATAAAGATGAGGACAATAGTCCGAATAATGTAAATAGTGTACAAACTATCTCTTCTTAGAAATATAACAAATATAGTATGATGTTTATAAAAACGGTTAAGACAAATGGACATTCATATGCCGGTAAATCGATTACAATGTGAAAGTTTTATGCCGGTAAATCGATTACAATGTGAAAGTTTTATGCCGGTAAATCGATTACAATGTGAAAGTTTTATGCCGGTAAATCGATTACAATGTGAAAGTTTTATGCCGGTAAATCGATTACAATGTGAAAGTTTTATGCCGTAAATCGATTACAATGTGAAAGTTTTATGCCGGTAAATCGATTACAATGTGAAAGTTTTAATATTGGAGAGACATCATGAGATCTATCTACGAACACAAAATTGTATTCCGATGTATACTAGGATATAGACAAATCAATTCTGTCTACCACACGGGCACCACATGTTCCTTTAAAATGACTGGGACGTTCGTAAGTGCTTGAAGAAAACACCATAAACTTTCGGGGAGTTTATCTACAATTTCGACCAAAATATTGAAACAAACAGATTATTGCATCTTTTTAATACAACTGTTCGGATATCTATCTATCTATCTATCTATCTATCTATATATATATATATATATATATATATATATACTAGCAGTATTAGATGGTGTTGCTCGGGTGTAATGAAAGCTTTAAAACTAATCCATTGTCCTGGAGCTCAAAGTCAGCCTAAAGAATATTTGCGTGAAATTTGGTGAGAATCAGATAAAAATTGTGGATTTGTATAAAGGACATACAGACAGATAAATAGACACAAACACACAAACATCTTGCCATATATATATATATATATATATATATATATATATATATATTATCAATTTTCTGTATTATTGTAAGAACTGCAACCTTGAAACCTCTGAATATCGTTTCTTATGCCTTTGTCTATGTGTATATCAAATTTCATTAAAATCGGACCACTCCTTCGATAACCCGATTTTTTCGATTATCAATTTTCGATATTTTTCAGGAGTACCTCGACACAAAACCTAGTTTAGAACACTCGCAGACGCTTATAGTATAACTTCAAGAAAATTGGTTCAGCCGTTGCGGAGTCTGTAGGTAACGGGCACATACACACACACAGACAAAGTTCCATTTATAAATAAGTTTATATATATATATATATAATCCCTTATCTTGAGACACATTTTTAAGCCAAATAAATCAATTTGATATGTGAAAAAGAATATGTACCAATGTATAACTAACTTCAAAATAAAAGAAATAAAGCAAAAATATATTTCTAAGCTGTGGAGGCGCGTTTGATCAAGAAAAAAAAAACTCAGATCTAAATGTTTACTGTGGTGTGACAAAACACCTCGAAATTATAACTTCTGACCGACCGCATAAAAGACTGTGTCATCCTATAGGTCACGTTTTGATTAAATATGTGAGGACAGAACAGATGTAATATTTGGTTCAGTTTTATGCTAAAGCCTCTTTATATTTATGCATTTTTAAAAGATACGTTGCTGCTAGACGTAGCAGACTGTAGAAGTGAACACAATTTTTGATTTTAGGCCAACCGAAACCTGACAAGAACTCGTTTAATATGTTCAAGTGGGTATGAAATTCTATTCACAATATATTCTATTCTATGAAGCGTTTCTATAAATATATTGATGGTAATGGTTTCGAGGAACTTATGTCATAGGTACCTAGACTTTTTGAATTTAAGGGATGGGAGACAAGGATGCGCCTTGTGGTGTGATGAATATCGACACAGAATGAGAAATCGGAGAACCGAGTTCGAATTCCAATCAAATTCGTTTTATTCACTTACGCACACATATCTTTAGAGAAGATTTTAATCCGTCTCTTTTCCCTCCAGTTATGGGTTCAATAGCAAGAAATATTGTGTTCTATAGCATAAAGAAATGGGAACCAACTACGGGAAAAATTCTGCTTAGTCAGTCATGGATCGAATGGGACATGATCGCCCAACTCTGTATCATGTGTGTCCATTGACTGACTAGATTTGAAACAAGGTCTCATAATTTTACACTTGAAATGGCTGTATGTAATTTTAGTTTCTATGCTAATAGCTTCTTCTTTCGCTTGTGGAACTATTTTCGGCTTTTGGTATACCAGTCAATTTTGATCTTCAGAAATGTATATGCAAAATTTATTGTTATCTTCTGTCTTCCTAAAATCTGCTCTTTTAATTGACCTTTCTTCTTAATAATGAATTTTTTCATATTCTCTTCTACACATGGTCCTGTGCATGACGGTAAACTGTATCCAGCAGCAAGGCCTCCTATTGGGAGTTTGTGAGGAGCATGGAACCACCTCTTAATTGCTGTTGCTCCCAGATCTACCCTGACCCGGAATATTAGGGTCCCAGCTCCAGGCAAATAGTTAACCCCCCAAACTGGCTCCAAGACACCATTAAAATATAAAAACACACCTTTTTAGAAATATATACATAAAAATAGACTTTTATAGAAAAATATACATTTTTCAAGGAAATATATTACCGATAATATATTTTTGAATAAAAAATTATTACCATAGCACATTTTTGAAGAAAAAAAATAATCTCAGAAAAACATTTTTTTAAGAAGACATTTTCAGTTTTCTAAAATAAAAAGAATAAAAACAAAAATTTTCATTAAAATCCGCCTAAATCAACCTTATCACTATAACCAAACATAAAGAAAATACCTTAAAACCTCAGCTTTTGGGCATTAAATAACCCACAGAGGTTGATATGCCGTTAAACAAAACTCAAACTCATACTCAAACTTAAATCACTCACACAGCAGCACCTTGTATCTTAGTGTCTTTATTGCTTTGTTTGGGGTGAAATCATTAAAGAAATAACTATATTCGTTTCATGGTGAATAGATTATTGTTAGTCAGAGAAGTATGATGGGTTTTGCTTCGTTCTTATACGACTAACTTCATTTTCGCTGCGTTCCTTTTAGTTTCAGCTTGGTTAGCCAGCATGACGATTTCAATTTCCGTGAGGTTTTTGTCGTTCCAGTTGGGTGAGTATATGTATGACTAGCTTCATCTTGACATATTTACTTTTCGTTCCAGTTCGGTGACCATAACTTAGTTTAGTCCGACAAGTTACATTTCCACAACTTTATTTTTTTTTTATCCAGATTCATCAACAATTTTTATTATATGAGCTATGCTACATATACGAACATGATAAATGATAATTATAAGCTTGCTTTGAAATACATGCTATTTTTCAGTTAATCAGTTAATCAGCTTAAATTATAATAATTAGTAAACTAATTGATGTGTTTTATCTCGGGTTAAAACGATTTGGATCAAGTTAGAGTCATAACTTGTCGATTATCATTATTTAACACAGTTTTCTGAAAGAGGACTTGAGAAAAACTCTAGATAAATATCCCGTAAACATTTCATTTAACAATTGAATTGGTTAGACGTAATTCGTATCCTCACTTCTGGCTTTGCGCCACTTTTTTGCATTTTCCAAAAAAAAACGACTTTCGTCTGTGTTACCTAGGCTTTATAAATTAAGCACATTACTAGCTTGACGGCAATATCTGATAAATTTGCAGTTGAAATAACAAGATGTAACCGCAAGTTTTATGCAAACAGTTTCTTCATTTGCACTTCATACTTGTAAAAGTTTCCTTCTGGCCTCTTGCTTTCCAGTCGATTGCTTAACTTCTGTCTTTTTAACTCCTTCCCTTTTATTGACCTCTGGCCTCATAAAATTCCTTGAGGGCTTGAATAAAGTGTTCCAAACAGACCAGATAGAGGGAAAAAGAGACAGAGGAAATTTGAAGGACCTGATCAGGTGAATGGCGGATCGAGGGTTGCATGGTGCAGCAGGAGAAAGCGTGCTAAGAGCCGCCAGGGATAGGGAGACGTGGAAGGTCTTGATTGCCTACGTCCTGCAAAGACATGGCACATAAAAAAGAAGCTTCATTAACGTTTTTTGTCTTTTCAGACTTCTCTTATATTGAACCCTACAGATCTAATTAAACCAGATACAACATTGCAAGTCTCTCGCTACTTTATCGGAGCTTGGTGTAATGGTTAGCAAGCTTGTCTCGCTAGAACCTATTACAACTGAGTTCGATCCTCACTGGGTGCTCCATACTTTCGGCTTTGCGCTACATAAAATCACCTACGCTACATTATTTTTTTATATATTGTTTTGATAATTTCACCACAAGCAAAGCGTTACCGCCACTGATGTGCAGGGTGGGCATCATAAGAGAGATGGAGTTTTAGACAGGAAAAGAGTAAAGACAAAGACGAACCAGCTACAGTGGGTGAAAGAGAAAGGGCAAGAGAAGAATATGATCACAGGAGTAAAGACAGGTGCAAAGGTAGAGAGAAAAGAACAAGTATAAGATACACGGGGTGATGTGGAGTTCAGTAGATGAGAGATGGAATTGACTTGGCATTTAAATTTCTGGCGGTTGTAGAAAAGCAAGAATATGGGAGCGAGTTCCACAGGCGTGAAGTGCAAGAGAAGAAGCTGCAGGAGTAGAATTGTCGCCTGCATTTGGTTGATCTAACTGTGAATGGGTGCGACCTTGTGGCGAGTCTGGATGCCTGAGTAAATTTTTGTGAGCTGGGTGCCAGTGACCTACGTCCGTCTGAGCAGAAGCCATGGAAATTTTTATAGAAGAGACAGAGGGAAGCTACATCCCACCGATGAGAAAGTGGCTGGATTCGAGCTGCCAGGTCAGGACCAATCACATTACTGATTCTCCTTTGGAACCTGTCGTGAACACTGAGACGAACAGCAGAGGCGCCTGACCAGAAATGACAATAGTATTCCATGCACGCTCGTGTGATTGATTTGTCTATATGCAAGATGGATTCAGGAGGAATAAACTTCCTGGACCGACACAGTGACCCGATATTCCTAGTAGTGGATTTAGCTATTGATTCAATGTAATGATTCCACTTGAGGTCGGAATATAGGGTAAAGCCGACGAGGCACAATGTATTGCTTTCAAGGAGACTTGCTTGGTCCATGCTTATGGGTGGCAGGAAAAATTGCCTGTGATGGTTGACAGATAGGAGTTTCGTTTCAGAAGCATTAAAATTTATCCATTGGAAAATGTTCTGTCAAGCTACATTTCTTAGTTTCTCTTGTTCAAACCTTTACAGCTAATAATCCACTCCATATATACGGAAGAAAACCATCCATTCTCAATTCCTTTGTATACCAGTGGTAAGGAAGAAGTTCTGTTCAGACAACATCTTTTCAAGAGAGGTTACTTTGTGGAACAGATTTTGGAGAGGATGCTTTTTTCGAATAGTAAAATCTTCACCTATTCAAATCCAAGCTCAGGAGTTATCTCTCGTTTATGTTCCATGTCCCTTCAGCACGTAGTCAATCATGGCGCTCCTTAATTTCCTGCCACTCGAAGTTCCTAATAAGTTTTGTCATTTTGTTTTTTCTTCCAAACCCTGTTCTGCCAACAATTTGCTATCATCTGTCCCTCTTTCCAACTCTCAGTCCTGTGAGTATCAAGATTCCCATGCTTTCTTTCCTCATTACGTACCCCAGAAACCTAAAATGAGTCTTTCTGATGTTCAGCATAAGTTTCCTTATCTTTTGTATTTTCTCGTTGCTCACATATTCAGCCCATGGTACCTTCAGCATCTTTCTGTAGAACCACATTTCGGTTGCTTCAAGTCACTACTTCATATTTGAGGAGATTGTCCAGCATTCGCTGCTATTGAGAGACGGGCATCATTTCTTTGTTTCTTTGTTTCCAACAAAATTTCCTATCTCTGAAGAGTCAGCTTAGTTTCTGGAAGTCAAAGCGCTTTCGGATATTCCGTCTTCTGTTAAAACACTTCCCAGGTATTTAATTTTCTACTGTTTACATAATCGCCACCTCCTTTTACGTCATAAAACAACCTTAATCAGTGACACCCTAGCTTGAGTGGCTCATGGGTTTTGTACGTGGAGATAAATAGTGTCAAAAATATACAAAATTAAAATTGCAAGCATCTATATAAATCTGAAGGATGGCATATGTGGTAATCAAACCTAACAAAAGTAATTACCTGACGAGTCAAAACGTTGGATTGAGTGCAGTCGGCTTGACGAAATGGAAATCAATAGGTGAGAAATAATGAAATTGACTTCACGAGATGAAGAAATGAATTGAAAGGCATGAACTCAAAAGAGGAAGAGGAGAAATAGACGTGGGGTAAGAAGGGGTTACAGGCAGAAATAACAAATTAAAGGGGACAAGTTATCAACCTGGAATGAAGACTCAAACTCCAACTTCCTTTTTACGCGGAAATAAAAGAGTTGATCAAATTTGCAATGCTGAAAACTGTAAAGAATATTTATTCTAATTCTAGCAATTCAGTCAAAGTCAATTATCATAAAAATCTTTCGTTCTCTTCAAGGAAATATATCACTTAAAATCAGGCGTTTAAACCGATATGAACTAGCGCACATACATAGAAGGAAAGTTATGAGAAAGAGTGATAGGTTATAGGGGTGTCAGGAAGTGAATAAGAGAATGATGAATGTGGCTATAAAGCGAGGGATCACTTTATATATTGATTGGAATGTAGAATTGATCCCCCACTTTATAACCACATTATAATAGTATAGAATTTATTTTTTATAATAATATCGCCCCAAGCAAGGCATTCTGCTGCCACTGGTGTGCAGGGTTTACATAAAAGGTAAGTTATGAGAAAGAGTGACAGGTTATAGGGGGTGTCAGGAAGTGGATAAGAGAAGGATAAGAATACTGATAAGAGTGGAGTGGACGGAGAAAGGAGAGGATGCAGGTTTGTAAGATAGGAGATGACTATTGAATTTACATTTAAATTCTTGGAGATTGTAGCTATCAGGAAATCAAGTAAATGGAAGGGAATTCCACAGGCAGTAAGTGTGAAAAAAGAAGCTACTGGAGTAGAATTTGGGTTTACATTTTATTGATTTCATAAGGGTAAAAGGGTAGGACCTAGTTGCCAATCTTGTGGTTCGAGTAAATTCATATATAGGGGACACTAGTGAAGGTATTTGTAGAAGAGACACAGGGAAATCACTGTATCTGAGCTGCCAAGTCGGGTATCGATCATATTAAACATTCTCCGTTTTGTCAAGGACATCTAGGTGGATAGCAGGAGCACCCGACCAGATATGGCAGCATTATTCAATGCACGGGCGGATACCAAGTCGAGATTGATTAATTTACAGATTCTCCGATGGATTTTGTCAAGGACCCCTAAGTGGATAGCAGGAGAACCCAACCAGATATGGCAGCAGTATTCAATGCACGGGCGGATCGTAGATTTATATATGTGCAGGATGGTTTCAGACGGGAAAAAATTCCGGGCCTTACACAGAGAACCAGCAGATTTAGCTATGGATTCTATATATTGATTCCACTTGAAGTCTGCTGTGAGAGTTAACCTGAGGAGGCGCAGTGTTTTGCTTTCAGGTAGACTAGCTAATCCATGCTAATGGTGGGTAGGAGCGATTGTATGTGGTTGTTAAAAAATAGCAGTTTCGTTTTGGAAGCATTACAATTCACGAGTCATTTCTTACTACAGTCCACCACGGATTGGATATCCTTTTCAAGCTCGGCCGCGAGGTTTGCTTTGTCAACCTCGGCAGATATTTGATCGTGGCGAGAGATATCAAGATTTACCAGGGACTTCTTTTTAGTTTTTAATTATATTTTATTTACGCGTGTGCTTCTTTTTTTTTTCTTCTTCTTTTCCTTCTTCTTCTTTTTCTTTGATTTTTGTCCTTTTTAGGATGCCTTCCACATCTCCTTATCTTTACTGACTTTTTACCACGCTTTCCTCCGTTACTCTACCCAAACGCTGTTCTGCTATCTACTTGCTAAAGCTCATCAAATATGCTACGCGTTGCTTTCCCCTGTCTCTCTTTCCGTCTATCTGACCTGTAAGTATCGGGTTCTCCAAGTCCTCCTTCCTGACTATATATCCCAGGAACTTTAGCTGTCGTTTTCCTTTTTTATTTTATTCGTATCACCCCGAGCAAGGCGGTAACGCCACTGATGTGCAGGGGGCTACATAGGAGTAAAAAAGATTAATTAGAAGAGAGTGAAGAGAAAGACGAACCAGTTAGAAAGAAGAAAGAGAATGATGGGAATACAGGTGTGATGACAGTTGCAAAGGTAGAGAGAAAGGAAAGGATATACGGGGTGGTGAAAGAAATAGAGTCAAGTGGTTAATAGATGAGTATTGACATTGCATTTAAATTCCTGGAGGTTGTAGCCGTCAGGAAAGCAAGAATACGGGAGCTAGTTCCACAGGCGGGAAGTGCGAGAGAAGAAGCTGCAGGAGTATAATTGTCGTCTGCATTTGGTTAATCCAAATGTGAATGGGTGGGACCCAGTTGCCAATCTGGTTGCTCGAGTAAACACCTGTTGAGGAGGCACCAGTGATTTAAGTTCGTTGGAGCAGAGGCACCAGTGACTTAAGGTCGTTGGAGCTAAGTTTTCTTTTCGTTTCCATCCTCTCCAAAACCTTATCGTTGCTCATATGTCTAGTCCTTGACGTCGTCAGCATCCATCTGTAGAAACACATTTCAGATGCTTCAAGTCTCTTACACATCTTTGCTACGTCATGTCTGTTCGCTGCCATATTGAAGAACAGACATCACGTAGCAATCTAGTATTCTTTGTTTTTGTTTCCATCGGAATTGTTCCTCTCTATAGATACTTTACTCAGCTTCTGTAATGATTCCTTGGCCATTTCGATTCATCTTTAGATCTCAATGTCACTCTTTCAGTCTTCTGTTAGAACACAGTTATTTAAATTTCTGTACCGGTTTGATTTTAATATACCCAACCTGTAGTTGCCATTTTGGGCTCTTCTTTTTACTAACATCCATGCATTTAGTTTTCTTGTAGTTTATCTACACTCTTTTCTTTCTGCTAAATTATTAACCATTTTCACTGGTTTTGTGTTGTACTAATACAAGGAATAATGTATAAGTGCTATCGTGGATCGTATAAACGTTTCTGAAAGTAGTCAGTCCGTTAAGTGCAACACGTAAGACACGCTTGGGCGATCATGTCTCGAAAACGAAATGATTGACATGTCAGAAGATTTTCTCGCAGTAGGTTGCCATTACTCTATGCGTTAGAGGGGTTGCCAACCAACGCTATAGAATCTGTGTTGCTATTTAATCAATAGCTGAAGGGAGAAGAGATGGATTCATAATTTTCCCAAGGATATTTGAGCGTAAGTGAATGTAAGGTATTCAACTTGAATTCGAACTGGGATCTCTAAAAGTAGAAATATTCTTAATTCCAAATACCTCTACTACCTTTTTGCCCTGTTCATAACTGATGCTATCAATTGTTGGCTTTTTACTTTTTCTTAATATATATATATATATATATATATATATATATATATATATATATATATATATATATGTAATGAATTATTTTGAACATTATTTTTACCGATACCCGTATTTAAGTAGATATTCTGTTTTTAATTAAACAGTATTTTATATTTATATCTACCGGCCTTGTTATTTCACGATAAATTTTTATTGCGAAAATGTGTGCTATCCAGCAGGATTCGAACCTGCGACCCCTATTTACATAGGGGACGCTACCATTTGATCTGGTACTGTCTTAACCACTCGACCATGAATAGCCTCTTGATCAGACGAGGTTTTTATCATGCTTATATAACACAATTTTCGATATATCGTAAACAAACCATATCTGCTCTGAAATGTATCGTAAATGTCAACAAATGTAAACATGTTACGGAATATATATAATTAAATTTGTTTTTGTTTTTATTTAAAATTAATATACTTTACATTGTGATATGGACATTTTTATGTTTCTAGATTGTTACCTCGTCATCTAGCAATATTAGATTATTGTTGTGAAAATGATTTTCATTTGAATATAAGAAAAAATACGTTTGTTATTCATGGATGTAAGAAAACAGAAAAAATTGTGTGGGTGTTCAATTTAACTATTCTGAACAGAGATTCACTTTAAATTTGAAAAAAAAATTATATATTTGGGGAATGTTGGGGAATGCGTCATTTCTTTCAATATTAACGGCAAGGGTGTCAGTCGTTCAAAACCTCTGTCTAGACTCTATTTCCGTTGATGTATCCATTTGTATGATTCTCTGTATCCCATCATTTACTAAAACAAAAAAGAAATAGAGAAAACAATTTATATTTTTGATCTGATTTAAAGGGGCCATTGAATGCAATTATAATATTTTATTTCTATTCAAAATGCATTGTTTATTCTAATTTTTCATAAAACTCTTAATTTCTAAAAAGCATTAATATCTATTTATTTATTAAAATTTTTAATATAGATTTTATAAATTTTATAAAATCTTTGATTATTATATTCTAATAGATTTTTAATATCATAATACAAATTTTAATATCTATTTTGATATTAAAAGTTTAAATATCTATGAAATTATTTTAATATCTATTTAATCATTATTATTCCATAATATGAAACAAATTATTAGATATATGTGAGTTAATAATATTTTAAGGCTTTCATTAATTCGCCAAAAGTATTCACACTTAAGCGAAGAAGACGAACTCGACCAGAATTTAATCTCGCCACTATCCATTACACCCCCAATCATCCTTCATACACGACTCTTGCAACGTATTAAGATTGTAAGAGCACCATATATTGGTTGGTAGTTTTGTTTTTATGGCATATCAACCTCGGGGGTCATTTATTGCCAACTAAATTTTATTTATTTATTGCTGGTAATACCTTTTACTTTCAACAATTTATTGTTGTTTTTAATATAAGTTTTGTCTCTAGTAATACTTTTTTCTTTTCAAGTATCAATATTCATTGGGATTTGTTTTTAAGGGCAGGGTCCCCAAGTCCTACCCTTGTTATTTAACCTATAACTGATGGGAAGGGACGGATTAATACCTTTCCCAAGGTTACCAGTGCTTAAGTGAATGCAGGGTATTCAACTGGAATTCGAACTCGGCTCATCGATTTCTCTTTTCTAACCGATATCAACTGCACCACAACGCACATCCATCACTTTACGCTTACAGCACCTGGTATACCCAAGCGGTCACCCATCTAAGTACTGACCAGGCTCAACGTTGCTTAACATCGGTGATCGAGCGAGAACCGGTGTATTCAACGTGATAGGCCGTAAGCCCCCACCGTATGTACTGCATAAGTAGATTCAGTGGTGTGTCTTCAGCATAACTGCTAAGAAGTTTGGGTCACTATGTCGATCCAGGATGTTTTTTCCATCTGAATCCATCCTGCATATATACAAGTCAACCATCCGTCCGTGCATGGAGTACTGCTGCCATTTATGGTTAGGTGCCCCTGCCGTTCTCCTTAGTGTTCTGGACGGGCTCCAAAGGAGAGTCTGTAATGTGATAGGTACTGATATGGCGGCTCGACTGCAGCCACTTCTCCACCGTCGAAATGTGGCCTCCCTTTGTCTGTTCTATAAATACTTTCATGGCTTCTGCTCAGACGAACTTAAGTCACTGATGCCTCCTTAACAGGTGTTTACTCGTGCAACCAGACTGGCAACTGGGTCCCACCCATTCACAGTCAGGTTAGCGAAATGCAGACGACAATTCTACTCCTGCAGCTTCCTCTCTCGCACTTCCCGCCTGTGGAACTCGCTCCCGTATTCTTGCTTTCCTGACGGCTACAACCTCCAGAAATTTAAATGCAAAGTCAATACTCATCTTCTAACCACTGGATTCTAGCTCTCTCCCCTCCCCTGTATAACCTTCCCTTTCTCTCCACCTATGTATCTGTCATCGCACCTGCTTTTTATTGTTCCTTTCTAACTAGTTTGTACTCCTCACACTTTTCTAACTAATCTTTTTACATTTATGTAACCCCCTGCACATCAGTGGCGTTTCCGCCTTGCTCGGGGTGAAATGATTAAAAAAAAAGTAAAAACCTCATGGAATCCAACAATCTCTAGCCTGGTTTGAATTTAATCTTTATTTTCTTGTAGACCCAACAGCTATAGGGTCTGTTATTTACCCATGACTGAGGGGAAAGATATAGATTCATACCTATTTGATTTCCCAAATGTATTCACACATAAGTGAATGTAAGGAACATTAACACATCTTTCTTATTTCCAAATTCGAGCCACTGTCCATTGCCTCATTACGTACCTGTCATACACGAGTCCTGTAACTTATTAGGGTTTTAGGAGCAATTCTCTGTTATTGGGAAGATAGTTTGACGGAGCCCCACTCATTTTCTTGCTGTTTTTGGTTAGTTTTTATGGTTGAAAAAAATTACACAAAAATATCCTGCAATACTAAATAGAAAACATATTCAATAAAATCGCCCTTGGTTTAACCACTAAATCCAAATTTTAAACCTCGCAGCACACCGTTTCCAAATTGATGGCGGAGTGAAGTATGTCACTTACGCACAAATACCCTTAGGAAAGGTATTAATCCGTTTCTCCCCTCCAGTTATGGGTTAAATAACACGACAGATTGGGTTCATTAGCCTTGGCTGGCAACCAGTCTACAGTAGAAAGTAATGGCAGCCTACGGCGGAATAATATTTTGCCCAGTCAGTCATGTCTCTTTTGAGACATGATCGACCGCGCGTGTATCACTTATGGCACTTAACTAACACTGAATTGTGTCATTGTGTTTATTAAAAAAGACGGTGATCAACTAATCCTTCTATGCAGTACAGATAGTAAAATCATATATATATATATATATATATATATATATATATATATATATATATATAATAGCAGTATAGCCCGGCGTTGCTCGGGTGTAATGAAAGCTTTTATACATATATTATGGATTTTCTGCACTATTATTAAAACTGCAACCATGAAACTTCTGAATATCGTTTCTTATGTCTTTGTCTATGAGTGTATCAAATTTGATTAAAATCGAACCACCCGATTTTTTCGATTATCGATTTTCGATATTTCTCCGGGGTACCTCGACACAAATCCTAGCTAAGAACACTCGTAGACGCTTATGGTACAACTGTGTAAATTTTCAAGAAAATCGGTTCAGCCGTTTCGGAGTCTATAGGTAACGGACCCCCCCCCACACACACATAGTTCCATTTATAAATAAGTTTTATATATATATATATATATATATATATATATAAGCCAAACACATAAGGCAATTTGCTAAACTTCTACATTTATGTCTTGATAATGATTCAGCATAATTTGAAAAATGGATTTTATATGCACAAAATTTATATTGGCGAGACAAACCTGATTCACATTAAAAGTATGAACAATTGACATTCATTTCAAGTGGATAAAGTTTTGTCGCGCTCATGGTGAATTCGTTCAAACAAAATTCCGATTTCCCATAACAACCGCCTCGAAAATTATCTTATATTTTTCTCCTTCCATCTGATTCTCATTCAAACTTTCCTCTCTCTCTCCCTCTTCCATCTCATATTACACACACACACATACACACACATGCACACATATATATATATATCATAAGTGGTTAATATTATTGTAAGTATATTTCGCAGTTATATATTTACTTTTAAAAGTGCTTAATACGAGAGTCAGTCAGTTAAGTGCCATACGTGACACACGCTTGGGCGATCATGTCTCGAAAGAGACATGACTGACTGGGCAGAAGATTATCCCGCAGTAGTTTGCCATTGCTTTCTGCGGTAGACTGGTTGCCAACCAAGGCGATAGAACCCAATCTGTTCTGTTATTTAACCCATAACTGGAGGGAATAGACGGATTAATAACTTTCCCAAGGGTATTTGCGCGTAAGTGAATGCAAGGAATTCAACTGAAATTCGAACTCGGCTCTCTGATTTCTCGTTCCGAGTCGATATCCACTGCGCCACAACGCACAGAGAGTAGGGCATAGATATATAGTTATTGTTATTTTTACAATAATATCATGGTGCAACTAGATAAAATTTCGGTGATTAATATACCATCATCAGGAAAATCTGTTTGTGTAAAGTGGTCACTTTGATTCAGTATTTAGTACACTATAATCAATATATATTAAACACCGAAACATTATAACTATCAAGCTGTAGTATGTTATTATAATTATAATAATAATAACCATATCTATATAATCATATAGATACGTACTAATTGTATATTGCGACACGGAAATTTCCATGTTTCGAGATAGATTCTTCTCATCTGGCAATGTCTGATGTTGATTATACAAATTATTTACTTTTAAATACAAAAACCTTCGGTTTGCTTTTTATGTATGTCAGAAGATATAAAATTTACATGTGTGTTTCTTTTAACTAATCAGAGCAAAGATTCATTTTGTAATTTGGCCCCAGAAAATACATACTAAGTAACTTTTTCTCTTTATCCCTCTTTCTTTCCTCACCTGACTTTTATCAAACATTATCTGATGAAGAGAATCTATCTCGAAATATAGAAATTTCCGTGTCGCAATGTACAATTAATTCGTACATATATGATGATATATAAAACTCAATAATATTTATTATACTGAACACTGTTCATAATAAAATATATGCCGGAGCACTCAAAATAATAAAACGTTGACTCCTCGTCACCTGATTTACTGATTTAACTATATATATATATATATAGCCACTGCTGCTTGCCTGAAGGCAGCTTCGCGGTCGAAAACTTGGTAGCAAGTAAGTGATGTGTGCTCTGTTCTTTAACACACACACACACACACACACACACACACACACACACACACACACACACACACACATATATATATATATATATATATATATATATATATATATATATATATGTGACATCAAAACTGCAACCGGCGTTGTGGCTCTACATTTTTTGTTTGGAGTGTTGAATATTTGCATCTTGTATATATCATCATGGGCGTTCTTAACAGAGACGGAAAACTATATATATATATATGTTTAAATGCACTTAAGAAAATCACATTACAATCTGGTCATAATACATTAAACATATGCTTCTGTTAACAGTTCGGTCTCTCACGCAGTGTGACGTCATAAAACTGCATTACAAATTTACGTACTGCGTCTGCTAATCGGTGACTGCTATCGTTGCATATCAATGTTTTATGTCGAGACAAAATAAATTCATCTGTGATGGTGGATGTTTTTTATGTTAACGTCCCTGTAACCTCTCTGAAGATGACTTATGTGAGCCGTAAGTTTAGAAACAGCATAAAAAAAATTATCCTAATGTTGGAGAAATTTTTGTCTTTATTTTCAGCTGAAATTAAAACTAAAACACGATGTTTAGAACGGCTCGTGATTAAACATAATAAACAGTCATTGTATCTTATATTTAACAGTTCATGTTTAGAAAATTGTCTGCAGCCTCGATACACTAAATATATAAACACACAGTGTCCGCAAAGTTTTTTTTATAATTAAAAAAAATCAACCACAGCAAATGAACAGATAAACATGTGGAAATTCTTCCAAATCAGGAGAAAGTATTGAATTTTTTAAACTGATTTAATCCACTATTAGATTGGCACCATTAATTGCACAAAACATGACGGTACTCACTGTACTTTTTTCTCAAATGTTCTTGATCGTCCATTTTACCTTCATCCAACAATTCTCCTGTCTCCATGAATTTCTTGTGCCAAGAACGAATTGACGGACGTAAGGGTAGATCTTTTCTATATTTGAGTTCTGGCATCTGATTTTGTCTCAGTAAAGCATATAGGATGCTGACGATACCAAGAACGGAACGCACGACCAATGACAAGGTTTTATAGAGGATAAACACTAAAAAGTAACTGATAACTGACATCAGAAAAAAAGCCAGCTGAAGTTTTTTGGGACATGAGAAACAAAGAAGGGAGTGATGGATTGCTATGTGATGTTAATTCTTCAATACGGCGGTGAATGCTGGACAATATAATCGAAAATGAGAACAAAATTGGAAGCAGCGGAAATGTAGTTCTACAGAAGGATGCTGCGGATATCGTGGACTGAGCATGCAAGCAAGTGTTGGAAAGAATGATAACAAAAAGAAAATTAATACTGAGCATCAGGAAGAGACAACTGAAGTTCCTGGGACACGCAATGAGGAAGGAGAACTTGGAGAACCTGACACTGACTGGTCAGATAGAAGGAAATAGAGACAGAGGAAGGCAGCGGATAACATATTTGCAGGGCCTGATCAGGTGGATGACGAAACGGGGGTTGCCAGGAGTAACAGGAGCAAACATACTAAGACCCACAAGGGATAGGGAGACGTGGAGAACCATGATCGCCTACGTCCTGAAGGGACGGGGCAAATAGAAGAAACAGAATGAGGAAGGAGGGCTTGGAGAACATGATGCTCAAAGAGACGGATAGAGGGGAAGAAGTACAAGGGAAAGCAGTGCATGGCATACTTGACTGACTTGAACAGATTGATGGTGGATCGGAGATTAAGTGGGACAACAGGAGAAGAGATATTGAGCAAAAAAAGGATAGGGGAAAGGGGAGGGCCATGATCGCCAACCTCCTGAAGGAACACAGCACATAGAAGAAGTATTTTGAGGATTAAACAGTGTATTATATATCAACGGTCACCAAACGTTTTGCGATACGAGCCGGTTTCATGCAAGCCATTTTATTCTGCGGTCCGCGCATGGAGGTGAAGAGGGTCGGTGCATATAACAAGACCTTGTTTCTTACATTATGCAATTTTTAATGAAACCACTCTTTATTTTATTGTAATAATGAATGTAAGCAACTGAAATATAGTTCTACAGAAGGATGCTGAGGATACCATTAACGGAGCACACGACCAATGACGAAGTTTTGGAGAGATGGACAGTAAAAGATAATTGATTCTTAACATCAGGTAAAGACAACTGAAGTTTTTTTGGACAGGTAAAGAAGAAGGCGGGCTTGGAGAACGTGATGCTCAAAAGGACGGTTTGAGGTGAAGAGGTTCAATGGAAAGCAACTCATGTTATACCTGACTGACTTGAACAGATGAATGGTGGAGCGAGAATTGAGTGGAATAAAAAGAGAAGGGATATTAAGAGCAACTAGGGATAGAAGGAAGTAGAGGGCCATGAACACATATGTCCTAAAGAGACACATCACATAGAAGAAGAAAAAGAATCCAGGACACACGTGCTTTACATATCTGTTTAAGATATCTCATCAATTGCCTTTCTAATATATTTTTAAGTTACAGAGATACTTTAAGGACACACACTTTCTTCCTAAAAATTGTTTAATAGAATAATTTTATAAATCTTAACTTGGTCAATATATGCCTAGTGTGTCCATATAAGCAAATGGATAATTATTAGAACTACGATTACCATTATCTTCTAGTCACACATTTATTATAAGCTTATACAACACGTTGCCAAAAAAATAAAAATAAAAATAAAAATAAAAATGACAAATGGCTATATTACAGGTTATAGTAAAATAAACACCAAGATTATCTTACCAAAAAATATAAATATTTGCTAAGAATCTAAACTTATTTATAAATGGAACTTTGTGTGTGTGTGTGTGGGGGGGGTGTCCGTTGCCTATAGACTCCAAAACGGCTAAAACGATTTTCTTGAAAATTTACACTGTTGTACTATAGGAGTCTGCCAGTGTTCTTAGCTAGGGTTTGTGTCGAGGTACCCCACCACGATAAATATCGAAAATTGTAATCGAAAAAATTGGGTATAGAAGGCGTGGAAATTTGATACACTCATAGACAAAGATATAAGAAACGATATTCAGAAGTTTCAAGGTTGCAGTTCTTACAATAGTGCATAAAATCGATAATATATATATATATATATATATATATATATATATATATACAAAAGGCAAGATGTTTGTGTGTGTGTCTGTTTATCTGCCTGTATGTCTGTATTTTTTCAGCCTATTTATTTTAATTTTTGCTTCGGGTTTGGCTCCAAGTAGGTATAATTGTAGTTCTTAGTCTCAGTCATGATACTCAGAGAACTTATTTAGGCTTCAAAATTCAGTTTACGACGAAAAAACTTAATAATTTTTTATTAACATAAATTTGATATAGATACCAAGAAATCAAAATTTGAATTACATCCATTCATTTTTCTTTCAGTCTAGGTTTTGCTTTAACTGGAAACAGCTATTGCATTTTAGTCTTTCGTGCCAACGTCCAAAGAATCTGATCTCCTTTACCATGCATTAGTCTTAAAGCTTTCAATAAACACGAGCAACGCCGGGCTATACTGCTAGTATATATATATATATATATATATATATATATATATATATATATTAACGCCGTTCGACAAAAATTGTGTAGGGGTCTCACGACTACGAGTAATAAAAATAAAATAATTTCCTGTGATTCCCTAGCAAATAAGGAAACCGCCCTTCTGGCGGGAAATTTAAAATTTAATCTTTTTTTCAACAACTTATCACCAAGAGAGCACGTGGATTTGAGCAGTTCCGGGAATGAAAACTTTTAATTCAATATTACTTTCTTTTCTTGAATATGATTTTACTCATCACAAACAAAATATTTTATTTATTTATTCAAGACAACACATATAACAGAAAATTTTACAACTACATTTCATATGTTTACCGAACTAAGAACTCTTTCTGATAATAAATTGTTCCATGTAATTAAAAATTCTCACTTTGTTATAATTTAGATATGTGAAGAAACAATGGAAACAGCGCGAGACGTACTTGCTAGGTCTGAGCAAATGGTTGGCGGAACGGGGCTTTGAAGAGATACCAAGAGAAAAAATACTGAAAGCGACAAGAGACAAAGCCAAGTGAAAGTCCATGATCGCCTACGTCCTGAAGGGACACGGCAGATGATGAAGAAGAAGAAATAAGTCTAAAAGCATTCCTGTGTAGCTAATTAGTAATGAGAAGAGGTGGATTCATACCTAATCAGAATTTGATAAACAAATCAAACATTTTAATGTGGTTATAAAGTGGGGGATCAATTTTCAATTATAATCAAAATATAAAGTGATCCCTCACTTTGTGGCCACTGTATTTTCTATCCATTTCATATTCGAGATTTATGAGCTTGAGAAAATGGATTGCAGAGCAGGGTTTGGGAGAGATACCAAAGGAAAAATATTGAGAACGACAAGAGACAGAGCCAAGTGGAAGTCCATGATCGCATACGTCCTGAAAGGACACGGCACATGAAAAAAGAAGAAGGAATGACAGGGTGGGGTTTGGGAGAGATACCAAGAGAGAAAAATATTGATGACAAGAGACAGAGCCAAGTGGAAGTCCATGATCGCATACGTCCTGAAGGGACACGGCACATGAAAAAGAAGAAGGAATGACAGGGTGGGGTTTGGGAGGGATACCAAGAAAAAAATATTGAGAGGAGTGACAAGAGACAGAGCCAAGTAAAAGTCATGATCGCATACGTCCTGAAGGGACGGCACATGAAAAAGAAGAAGGAGGAATGACAGGGTGGGGTTTGGGAGAGATACCAAGAGAAAAAATATTGAGAGTGACAAGAGACAGAGCCAAGTAGAAGTCCATGATCGCATACGTCCTGAAGGGACACAGCACATGAAAAAGAGAGAAGGAATGACAGGGTGGGGGTTTGGGAGAGATACCAAGAGAAAAAATATTGAGAGTGACAAGAGACAGAGCCAAGTAGAAGTCCATGATCATACGTCCTGAAGGGACACGGCACATGAAAAAGAAGAAGGAATGACAGGGTGGGGTTTGGGAGAGATACCAGAGAAAGAATATTGAGAGTGACAAGAGACAGAGCCAAGTAGAAGTCCATGATCATACGTCCTGAAGGGACACGGCACATGAAAAAGAAGAGAAGGAATGACAGGGTGGGGTTTGGGAGGGATACCAAGAAGAGAAAAAATATTGAGAGTGACAAGAGACAGAGCCAAGTGGAAGTCCATGATCGCATACGTCCTGAAGGGACACGGCACATGAAAAAGAAGAAGGAATGACAGGGTGGGGTTTGGAGAGATACCAAGAGAAAAAATGTGAGAGTGACAAGAGACAGAGCCAAGTGGAAGTCCATGATCGCATACGTCCTGAAGGGACACGGCACATGAAAAAGAAGAAGGAATGACAGGGTGGGGTTTGGGAGGGATACCAAGAGAAAAAATATTGAGAGTGACAAGAGACAGAGCCAAGTGGAAGTCCATGATCGCATACGTCCTGAAGGGACACGGCACATGAAAAAGAAGAAGGAATGACAGGGTGGGGTTTGGGAGGGATACCAAGAGAAAAAATATTGAGAGTGACAAGAGACAGAGCCAAGTGGAAGTCCATGATCGCATACGTCTGAAGGGACACGGCATGAAAAAGAAGAAGGAATGACAGGGTGGGGTTTGGGAGGATACCAGAGAAAAATATTGAGAGTGACAAGAGACAGAGCCAAGTAGAAGTCCATGATCGCATACGTCCTGAAGAGGAGCACGGCACATGAAGAGAAGGAATGACGGGGTGGGGTTTGGGGAGGGATACCCAAGAAAAAATATTGAGAGTGACAAGAGACAGAGGCCAAGTGGAAGTCCATGATCGCATACGTCCTGAAGGGACGGCACATGAAAAGAAGAAGAATGACAGGGTGGGGTTTGGGAGAAATACCAGAAAAATATTGAGAGTGACAAGAGACAGAGCCAAGTGGAAGTCCATGATCGCATACGTCCTGAAGGGACACGGCACATGAAAAAGAAGAAGGAATGACAGGGTGGGGTTGGGAGGGATACCAAGAAAAAAATATTGAGAGTGACAAAAAAGAGACAGAGCCAAGTAGAAGTCATGATCACCTTACGTCCTGGAAAAGCACGGCACATGAAAAAGAAGAAGGAATGACAGGGTGGGGTTTGGGAGAGGCCACCAGAAAAAATATTGAGTGACAGAACGAAGCCAAGTGAAGTCATGGATCGCATACGTCCTGAAGGGACACGGCACATGAAAAAAGAAGAATGACAGGGTGGGGTTTGGGAGAGATACCAAGAGAAAAAAATATTGAGAGTGACAGAGATAGAGCCAAGTGGGGAAGTCCATGATCGCATACGTCCTGAAGGGACACGGCACATGAAAAAGAAGAAGGAATGACAGGGTGGGGTTTGGGAGATACCAAGAGAAAAAATATTGAGAGTGACAAGAGACAGAGCCAAGTGGAAGTCCATGATCATACGTCCTGAAGGGACACGGCACATGAAAAAGAAGAAGGAATGACAGGGTGGGGTTTGGGAGAGATACCAAGAGAAAAAATATTGAGAGTGACAGAGACAGAGCCAGTGGGAAGTCCATGATCGCATACGTCTGAAGGGACACGGCACATGAAAAAGAAGAAGGAATGACAGGGTGGGTTGGAGAGATACAGAGAAAAAAATATTGAGAGTGACAAGAGACAGAGCCAAGTAGAAGTCCATGATCATACGTCCTGAAGGGACACATGAAAAAGAAGAAGGAATGACAGGGTGGGGTTTGGGAGAGACCAAGAAAAAATATTGAGAGTGACAAGAGACAGAGCCAAGTGGAAGTCCATGATCGCATACGTCCTGAAGGGACACGGCACATGAAAAAGAAGAATGACAGGGTGGGGTTTGGGAGGGATACCAAGAGAAAAAATATTCAAGGTGACAAGAGACAGAGCCAAGTGGAAGTCCATGATCATGCATCCTGGAAGGGACACGGCACATGAAAAAGAAGAAGGAATGACAGGGTGGGGTTTGGGAGAGATACCAAGAAAAAATATTGAGAGTGACAAGAGACAGAGCCAAGTAGAAGTCCATGATCGCATACGTCCTGGGGACACGGCACATGAAAGAAGAAGGAATGACAGGGTGGGGTTTGGGAGGGGGACCTGGAAGAAAAAATATTGAGAGTGACGAGGGGAGCAGAGCCAAGTAGAAGTCCATGATCATACGTCCTGAAGGGACACGGCACATGAAAGAAGAAGGAATGACAGGGTGGGGTTTGGGAGAGATACCAAGAGAAAAAATATTAAGTGACAAGAGACAGAGCCAAGTGGAAGTCCATGATCGCATACGTCCTGAAGGGACACAGCACATGAAAAAGAAGAAGGAATGAGGTGGGGTTGGGAGGGATACCAAGAGAAAAAATATTGAGAGTGACAAGAGACAGAGCCAAGTGGAAGTCTGATCACCGCGTCCTGAAGGGACACGGCACATGAAAAAGAAGAAGGAATGACAGGGTGGGGTTTGGGAGGGATACCAAGAAAAAAAATATTGAGAGTGACAAGAGACAGAGCCAAGTGGAAGTCCATGATCATACGTCCTGAAGGGACTTGGCACATGAAAAAGAAGAAGAAGAATGACAGGGTGGGGTTTGGGAGGGATACCAAGAAAAAAATATTGAGAGTGACAAGAGACAGAGCCAAGTAGAAGTCCATGATCGCATACGTCCTGAAGGGACACGGCACATGAAAAAGAAGAAGGAATGACGGGGTGGGGGTTTGGGGGGAATGCTAAGAAAAAATATTGAGAGTGACAAGAGACAGAGCCAAGTGGAAGTCCATGATCATACGTCCTGAAGGGACACAGCACATGAAAAAGAAGAAGGAATGACAGGGTGGGGTTTGGGAGAGATGCCAAGAAAAATATTGAGAGTGACAAGAGACAGAGCCAAGTGGAAGTCACAGTCATACGTCCTGAAGGGACACGGCACATGAAGAAGGAATGACAGGGTGGGGTTTGGGAGGGATACCAAGAGAAAAAATATTAGAGTGACAAGAGACAGAGCCAAGTGGAAGTCCATGATCACATACGTCCTGAAGGGACACAACGCATGAAGAAGAAGGAATGACAGGGTGGGGTTTGGGAGAGATACCAAGAGAAAAAATATTGAGAGTGACAAGAGACAGAGCCAAGTGGAAGTCCATGATCACCCTTCGTCCTGAAGGGACACGGCACATGAAAAAGAAGGAATGACAGGGTGGGGTTTGGGAGAGATACCAAGAGAAAAAATATTGAGAGTGACAAGAGATAGAGCCAAGTGGAAGTCCATGATCGCATACGTCCTGAAGGGACACGGCACATGAAAAAGAAGGAATGACAGGGTGGGGTTTGGGAGGGATACCAAGAGAAAAAATATTGAGAGTGACAAGAGACAGAGCCAGTGGAAGTCCATGATCGCATACGTCCTGAAGGAACACGGCACATGAAAAAGAAGAAGGAATGACGGGGTGGGGTTTGGGAGAGATACCAAGAGAAAAAATATTGAGAGTGACAAGAGACAGAGCCAAGTAGAAGTCCATGATCGCATACGTCCTGAAGGGACACGGCATGAAAAAGAAGAAGGAATGACAGGGTGGGGTTTAGGGAGAGATACCAAGAGAAAAAAATATTGAGAGTGACAAGAGACAGAGCCAAGTGGAAGTCCATGATCGCATACGTCCTGAAGGGACACGGCACATGAAAAAGAAGAATGACAGGGTGGGGTTTGGGAGAGATACCAGAGAAAAAATATTGAGAGTGACAAGAGAACCAGAGCCAAGTAGAAGTCCATGATCGCATACGTCCTGAAGGGACACGGCACATGAAAAAGAAGGAATGACAGGGTGGGGTTTGGGAGGGATACCAAGAGAAAAAATATTGAGAGTGACAAGAGACAGAGGCAAGTGGAAGTCCATGATCGCATACGTCCTGAAGGGACACGGCACATGAAAAAAGAGAAGGAATGACAGGGTGGGGTTTGGGAGAGATACCAAGAGAAAAAATATTGAGAGTGACAAGAGACAGAGCCAAGTGGAAGTCCATGATCACATACGTCCTGAAGGGACACGGCACATGAAAAAAGAAGAAGGAATGACAGGGTGGGGGTTTGGGAGGGATACCAAGAAAAAAATATTGAGAGTGACAAGAGACAGAGCCAAGTGGAAGTCCATGATCATACGTCCTGAAGGGACACGGCACATGAAAAAGAAGAAGGAATGACAGGAGATTGGGGTTTGGGAGGGGATACCAAGAAAAAAATATTGAGAGTGACAAGAGACAGAGCCAAGTAGAAGTCCATGATCGCATACGTCCTGAAGGGACACGGCACATGAAAAAGAAGAAGGAATGACAGAGAGGGTGGGGTTTGGGAGGGATACCAAGAAAAAATATTGAGAGTGACAAGAGACAGAGCCAAGTGGAAGTCCATGATCGCATACGTCCTGAAGGGACACGGCACATGAAAAAGAAGAAGAGATGACAGGGTGGGGTTTGGGAGAGATACCAAGAGAAAAAATATTGAGAGTGACAAGAGACAGAGCCAAGTGGAAGTCCATGATCGCATACGTCCTGAAGGGACACGGCACATGAAAAAGAAGAAGGAATGACAGGGTGGGGTTTGGGAGGGATACCAAGAAAAAATATTGGTGACAAGAGACAGAGCCAAGTGGAAGTCCATGATCATATACGTCCTGAAGGGACACGGCACATGAAAAGAAGGAATGACAGGGGACAGGGTTTGGGGGAGAGATACCAAGAGAAAAAATATTGAGAGTGACAAGAGACAGAGCCAAGTAGAAGTCCATGATCATACGTCCTGAAGGGACACGGCACATGAAAAAGAAGAAGGAGTGACAGGGGTGGGGTTTGGGAGAGATACCAAGAGAAAAAATATTGAGAGTGACAAGAGACAGAGCCAAGTGGAAGTCTGTGATGCATACGTCCTGAAGGACACGGCACATGAAAAAGAAGAATGACAGGGTGGGGTTTGGGAGATACCAAGAGAAAAAATATTGAGAGTGACCAAAGAGACAGAGCCAAGTGGAAGTCCATGATCGCATACGTCCTGAAGGGACAGCATGAAAAAGAAGAAGAGAGGAATGACAGGGTGGGGTTTGGGAGATACCCAAGAGAAAAAATATTGAGAGTGACAAGAGACAGAGCCAAGTGGAAGTCCATGATCGCATACGTCCTGAGAGGACACGGCACATGAAGAAGGAATGACAGGGCTGGGGTTTGGGAGGGATACAAGAGAAAAAATATTGAGAGTGACAAGAGACAGAGCCAAGTGGAAGTCCATGATCGCATGGAAGTCCTGAAGGGACACGGCACATGAAAAAGAAGAAGGAATGACAGGGTGGGGTTTGGGAGAGATACCAAGAGAAAAAATATTGAGAGTGACAAGAGACAGAGCCAAGTGGAAGTCCATGATCGCATACGTCCTGAAGGGACACGGCACATGAAAAAGAGAAAGAAGGAATGACAGGGTGGGGTTTGGGAGGGATACCAAGAAGAAAAATATTGAGAGTGACAAGAGACAGAGCCAAGTGGAAGTCCATGATCGCATACGTCCTGAAGGGACACGGCACATGAAAAAGAAAGAAGGAATGACAGGGTGGGGTTTGGGAGAGGATACCAAGAAAAAATATTGAGAGTGACAAGAGACAGAGCCAAGTAGAAGTCCATGATCGCATACGTCCTGAAGGGACACGGCACATGAAAAGAAGAAGGAATGACAGGGTGGGGTTTGGGAGGGATACCAAAGAGAAAAATATTGAGAGTGACAAGAGACAGAGCCAAGTGGAAGTCCATGATCGCATACGTCCTGAAGGGACACGGCACATGAAAAAGAAGAAGGAATGACAGGGTGGGGTTTGGGAGAGATACCAGAAGAAAAATATTGAGAGTGACAAGAGACAGAGCCAAGTGGAAGTCCATGATCATACGTCCTGAAGGGACACGGCACATGAAAAAGAAGAAGGAATGACAGGGTGGGGTTTGGGAGGGATACCAAGAGAAAAAATATTGAGAGTGACAAGAGACAGAGCCAAGTGGAAGTCCATGATCACCTTACGTCCTGAAGGGACACGGCACATGAAAAAGAAGAAGGAATGACAGGGTGGGGTTTGGGAGGGATACCAAGAGAAAAAGAATATTGAGAGTGACAAGAGACAGAGCCAAGTGGAAGTCCATGATCGCATACGTCCTGAAGGGACACGGCACATAAAAAAGAAGAAGGAATGACAGGGTGGGGTTTGGGAGAGATACCAAGAGAAAAAATATTGAGAGTGACAAGAGACAGAGCCAAGTAGAAGTCCATGATCGCATACGTCCTGAAGGGACACGGCACATGAAAAAGAAGAAGGAATGACAGGGTGGGGTTTGGGAGAGATACCAAGAGAAAAAATATTGAGAGTGACAAGAGACAGAGCCAAGTGGAAGTCCATGATCGCATACGTCCTGAAGGGACACGGCACATGAAGAAGAAGAAATAAAACTAAAAGCATTACTTTGTAGCTAATAAGCAGTGAGATGTGGATTCATACATATTAAGAATTTGAAAAACAAATCAGAAATTATAATGTGGATATACAGAGGGGGATCAATTTTCAATTATAATCAATATATAAAGTGATCCCTCACTTTGTGGCCACTGTATTTTCTATCCATTTCATATCCTACATTTATGAGCTTGAGAAAATGGATTGCAGAGCAGGGTTTGGGAGAGATCCCAAAAGGAAAAATATTGAGAGCGACAAGGGACAGAGCCAAGTGGAAGTCCATGAATGATCGCCTTCACCCTGAAGGGACACGGCACATGAAGAAGAACATATTTTACTAATCATAAAAACAGTAGTAAGACAAGGTGCGTCATAACAACCGTTTAAGAGACAGACATGTCTTTGTTTTTGTTATTTTTTTTTTATTTCTGTTGGGCAGATAATTGCATTCAGGACCTAGGCGATCATGGATCTCCACGTCTCCCTATCTCTTGTGGCTCTTAGTATGTTTGCTCCTGTTGCTCCTGGCAACCCCCGTTCCGTCATCCACCTGATCAGACCCTGCAAATATGTTATCCGCTGCCTTCCTCTGTCTCTCCTCCCTTCTATCTGTCCAGTAAGTATCAGGTTCTCCAGGCTCTCCTTCCTCATTGCATGTCCCAGGAACTTCAGTTGTCTCTTCCTGATGCTCAGCATCAATTTCCTTTTTGTTGCCATTCTTTCTAACACTTCGTCGTTGCTTGTATGCTCAGTCCACGATATCCGTACGCAGCCATGACTGATCTTCACATTATTTTTTTATTAAAAATATTTTTTAGTGTTCGTGAATTATTAAAGCGCTTATAAATAAAATTTAAGAACATTCTTCCAATATTCATTTGAACATAATAATTAAAACGTAGATTAAACCAAATAACCTTACATCTACGGTTTTTCATTTTACTTTTATTGTTTTTATTGTTTCTAAATATTCCAGAATTAATTTATGGTTGCTTAGTTCTAAAGATCTTTATATATTTCATTATGATATAAAGACACATTTTCTTATTGCTGGTGTTAGTACATAATCTAACTTGAACTGATTTATAAAATTGTAAATTATCTAGACTGCAGCCACTTTCCCATCGTCGAAATGTGGCCTCCCTCTGTCTCTTCTATAAATATTTTCATGGCTTCTGCTCGGATGAGCTTAAGTATCTGATGCCTCCTCAACAGGTGTTTACCCGTGCAACCAGACTGGCAACTGGGTCCCACCCATTCACAGTCAGGTTAGCCAAATGCAGACGACAATTCTACTCCTGCAGCTTCCTCTCTCGCACTTTCCGCCTGTGGAACTCACTCCCGTATTCTTGCTTTCCTGACGGCTACGACCTCCAGAAATTTAAATGCAAAGTTAATACTCACCTACTAACCACTGGACTCTAGCTCTCTCCCCTCCCCTGTATAATCTTCACTTTCTCTCCGCCCATGTATCTGTCATTGCACCTGCTTTCTCAGCTTTCTATTGTTCCTTTCTAACTAGCTTTTACTCCTCACTCTTTTCTAATTAATCTTTTTACATTTATGTAACCCCCTGCACATCAGTGGCGTTTCTGCCTTGCTCGGGGTGAAATGATTAAAAAAAAAAAAAAAAAGAATGTTATGAGGGTGGTTGTAATCTTGACTGATCTGTCTATGGTTATATAAATCTGTGGTATATAATTTGTCCAAGGTCCGAGGTCATTGCTACTCGTAGAAATATTTAGCATGTGATTTTTTAAATAAATTTTAATTTCTTTGCTCATTAGATCTACATTTCGTTGATTTTACGGAGGAGAATTACACCGTCACTTTTATACAACCGGGTGTCCTTAATGTCGAAAATAAACCTAGTAACAAAATAAGAAGATTCAAAAATTTCAGATGCCTTTTCTGAATCAGGAAAAAAGTTTTTACATTTGGTCATAAATTTTTTTCAAAGCTATATATATATATATATATATATATATATTAGAAGTAGTACAAATTAATGGGTTCGCAGTAGTGATTTACCTTATTAAGAGTGCTCAATACTTAGTAGAGCATTCTAAATGGTAATATTTTTATTATAAGTTTATAATAAAAATTTAGTTTACAGCAACACAAGAGCCATTGTTTCAGTTTTTTTTAATCATTTCACCCCAAGCAAGGTGGTACCGGGACTGATGCTCAGGGGTCTACATAAGAGTAAAAGTTTAGTCAGGAAGAGAGAAAGGCGAACTAGTTACAGAGGGTGTCAGAGAAAGGGCAAGAGAGAATGAGAACACAGATGTGAAGACAGTTGCGAAGGTAGAGAGAAAGGAAAAGTACAAGATACACGGGGTGATGTAGAAATGACTGGAGTCAAGTGGATGGGAATTGACATTGCATTTAAATTCCTGGAGGTTGTAGCCGTCAGGAAAGCAATGATATGGAAGGGAATTCCACAGGCGGGAAGTGAGAGAAAAGAAGATGTTGGAGTAGAATTGTGGGACCTTGTTGCCAGTCTGGTTGCCCGAGAAAATTCTTGTGGTGGGGGCACCAATGACTTAAGTTCCTCAAAGCAGAAGTCATGAAAATATTTATAGAATAGACAGAATGAAGCCATATTCCTCCGATGAGAAATTGGCTGGAGTTGAGCTGCCACTTCGGGGTCTATCACATTACAGATTCTCCTTTTGAGCCTGTCGATAACACTGAGATGAATAGCAGGTGCGTCTGAACAGATATGACAGCAGTATTCCAGTACTATCTTGTAAGCACCAACAGGCACTGAAATATTTTTCTATTAGGAATCATTCTTTATAGAAAATTAAAAACAACATAATTTTTACCATATCAAGACAATTAAAGCGGGTAAGATTTTCGGTAGGGTGTGTCCCAATGAACTAATAGAACGCTAGGTTATGATCGATAAGAGAAATTTGATTGTAAAGGTGGGTAGAGATTTGAAATGACTTGAAACACAGACGTTTTCTATGCCAGTGATGAAATAAATTGAATGATACATGTGTAGCATTTAGCAAGTTTGAAAATTTTTCGCATGTCCGCGTGAAACAGTTACATAATTTTCTTTAAGTTTTTTTTAATTTTTTTATTTTACTTAAAGTAGTGAACAATTGACAAAGACGAGATTTTTTTTTTCTTTTTTAAATACACTGCTCGTCAAATATATGTAGTTTACTTAGTGGATGATCTATCCTTTAAGACAAAACAAGTTAATTGATTGGTTTAAGATGGGAAAATCAATCAATTTATGATAAAGGATATATTGCAGATGACTAGTTATATCATATTAAGAAAACGTAACTAGACCTTGCGGTATATTTTAGACGATAATAACATAGGCTTATTTAGCAAGTATATTTTTGGGGGAATTTGATAATTTGCAATTCCACTGCATGACGAGATAGTACCAAAATAGAAAACACTCTTTCTCATAGCTTTCCTTCTTTGTAACCCCCTGCAAAGCAGTGGCAGTAAAATGCTTTGCTTGGGGCGATATGATTATAAAAAAAAATTCTACACATTTATATTCCAAAACAGAAAGGCTCTTTGGTTGCAGTGAACTATGTTTTTAATATAAACTTGTAATAAAAATATTACCATATATATATATATTTGAATTCGCTCTTACATATATCCAATATTGTAGCCGTTACAGTCGTTTTCCAAACCTTGCTTTAAAATTTAACAGACAAATTGACATGTCGATAAAAACAAAAATTAGTTTATGTATATGTGCGTATATTACTCTGTATATGTGTCTGTATGCCAGTGTATGCGTGTATACTCGTCTATTTGTCCATGTGTGGATGTTTGTAGGTTTCTATGTGTGCGTTCATGCCTTTTTCCAGTTTAATATATGAATAACTTTTTAAATCTAATGATTTGTTAAACTTAGAATTTAAAATTCGCAATAAGAATAAAGTGAATCTAATAGTCGATTAATAATGCTGATCTCAGTTTAATCAAATATTAATATTAATGCCCCAAAAATTGTTTTTAAAGTCTGTTCTCATATTCTTCAAATTAGAAATTACTTTATTTTGATTGGTCCACACTGTCTATATAACAATGCCTCCCTGATTAAGGGAGTTTGGCTTGTTTCTAACCTTTTAAATCCCTACAACTTGAAATAAACCTCATCACTTGATAAGACACGAGTAGTGTCGAAACAAAATAGCTACTTTTGTAGTGATATTATAACATATTTATAATTTCTAAATAAATATATATATATATACATATATAGGTATTTACCCTACTCCCCCATTGGAGCGAGATGTGGCACAGGGTCATTTTTAACGTGTGGAGCCCGACCACGTACAGACGGGTGAAGGAACAAAAAATTTCCATCCCCCCCCAACCGCCGGTTGTGTTGGCCCCGGTGACGAGCACCTGGTCCACCACTCTGCTGCAATGGGGTGGCGCGGCCGCAGGACACTGTTACCCGGGGCTAGGCATCTGCACACTGTAATTCTTTTCAGAAGTAACCATGCCCTCGCGGACGGAGCTACAACTGAGCCGCGCTCTGTCTTCGAGGAGAGAGACACAACTGAAAGATGATTTAGGTAATTGAATATATGGATCGGAATCGGATAATCTGATAAAATGAACAAAGAACAAATAGAAACCTATCTCAATCTATCATGTTTTACTTTTTATTAAAGTTTCTTCTTCTTCGTTTTCTTCTATGTGCCCTGTCCCTTCAGGACGTAGGCGATCACGGTTCTCCACGTCTCCCTATCCCTTTTGTCTCCTAGTATGTTATAAACCTCATCACTTGATAAGACACGAGTAGTGTCGAAACAAAATAGTTACTTTTGTAGTGATACTATAACATATTCATGTTATAATTTCTAAATATATATATATATGAAAATATGATTTGTGGTACAAAACTTCATTACCGCTATGATCAGACAAAATATATTTGTCTATTCAAACGGTAATATATATATATATATATATATATATATATATATATATATATATATGTGTGTGTGTGTGTGTGTGTGTGTTACGAAACCAGACTATTTTAATTTTCGTGTTTTTCCATTCATTCACTTCTAACATCGTCCTTATTTCTGAGTCTTTTATAGTTACGATCGTATCTATCTATCTATCTATCTATCTATCTATCTATCTATCTATCTGAGTCTGTTGATTATCTATCTATCTATCTATCTATCTATCTATCTATCTATCTATCTACGCAATGACCTCTTCATTTGTCTGTTAAAAGATTGCATTGTATAAAGAATTATCCACTTGTAATCCTAACCACGATCATTTCTTTGTCACACACACATTCTTTTTTTTTTATCTGACATGCGGACGAAGAATCGTGATGCCATCCTAGTCTATTGATAATGTTTTACTGAAAACTCATGTTTAATTTCATCTGAGTCTCTTGTCGTTCCACCCCATGTAGTTGGAAAAAGACATAAAACCATTTGACATTTGTAACAATTTAAGATATATTTAACGATAGTACTAATGATGAGTTTCGGAGAGCGCGCCCGAAGAACCAGTTACTCGTCTCCAACCTACTTTTACTGGTAACATCGCCCGGTTCACACTCCACCCACGTCTATTGAACAGGTGAAGAGGCTCATTCCATGTTTCTTGTTTAGGATGTGGTTTCCGGTTTTTCTCTTTTCCAATCTTTTCTCTCTTTTCTTTCTTTCTTTTTTTTTCAATTGGAGTAGATAGAATAAACTATCGCCCGGTTCACCCACCTCCCACGTCTATTGAACAGGTGAAGAGGCCCATTCCTTGTTCCCTGTTTAGGATGTGGTTTCAGGCTTTCTCTTTTCCAAACTACTCACTTTTTTTTTCAATTGGAATAGATAGACTAAACTATCGCCCGGTTCACACTCCACCCACGTCTATTGAACAGGTGAAGAGGCTCATTCCTTGTTTCCTGTTTAGGATGTGGTTTCCGGTTTTTCTCTTTTCCAATCTTTTCACTCTTACGTAGCCCCCTGCGCATCAGTGGCGTTTTCGCCTTGCTTGGGGTGATATGATTAAAAAAAAAAAAAAAAAAAAGAATAAGGGAAAAATATACTCTCACCCTTTTAGTTTAGCTTATTAGGGGCTTGATCTCAGTAAAAGTGTGTTTATTTTTATTTCATTTGTCCTAACGTCAGATAATAATTTAACCACATTAGGCCTAAATGTTTCGAATTAGATGTAGGAAATTACAATTCAATAAAATACAATAAATTGTAAACACAAATTCTACTCCATCAGGTTCTTTTCTCGCACTTCCCGCCTGTGGAATTCCCTTCCATTTACTTGCTTTCCCGACAGCTACAATCTCCAAGGATTTAAATGTAAAGTCAATAGCCATCTTCTACCTCGCTAACCTGCATTCTCTCTCATTCTCCTTTCTCCGTCCACTACACTCACATCAGTATACTCATCCTTCTCTTACCCACTTTCTGACACCTCCTATAACCTGTCACTCTTTCTCATAGCTTTCCTTCTTTGTAACGCCCTGCAAAAAAGTGGCAATAAAATGCCTTGCTTGGGGAAATATGATTATAAAAAAAAAAATTCTACACATTTATATTCCAAAGAACGTAAATAAATCTAAAAGACATGCATGCGGCTGCAGCCGCTCTCACACCGGCGTGATGTGGCTTCCCTGTGCCTCTTCTACAAGTACTTTCATGGCTTCTGCTCCGATGAGCTTAGATCACTGGTGCCGCCTAAGAACGAATTTACACGAGATACTAGATTAGCAACTGGGTCCCACCCTTTTACAGTTAATCAAATAAGATGTAACCGTAAATTCTACTCCAACAGCTTCTTTTCTCGCGCTTCCCGCCTGTGGAACTCCCTTCCACAAGTCTGCTTTCCCGACAGTTACAATCTCCAGGTGTTTAAATGTAGGGTCAATAGACACCTCCTATCACACTAACTCCCAACTATTCTCACAACACTCTCATCTACCCAACCCTCATTCTCGGTATCCTTACCCGCCTATCACCCACCCTCTGTCATTTCCTATATTTAATCAGCCTTTCTCCACTCTACGTAGCCCCCTGCACAGTAGTGGCAGTGACATGCCTTGCTCGGGGTGAAACGCTTATAAAAAAAAAATAAAAAAATGTGTAGCTAATCAGTATTTCATTGACTGACTGATTCGTTTTCTACGGCTTATCAACAGACAAGAAATTATAATGTAGATATAAATTGGGGTATCAATTTTATGTTACAATTAATACATAAATTGATCCCTCACTTTATGGCCACAGTCATTCTTCTCTTACCCACTCCGGACGCCTCCTATAACCTGTCACTCTTTCTCATAGCTTTCCTCCTTTGTGGCCCCCTGCAAAATAGTGGCAGTAAAATGCATTGCTTGGGGCGATATAATTATAAAAAAATGTCATCTTCTATTTCACTAACCTGCATCCTCTCTCTCATGCTCCCTTCTCCGTCCACTCTACTCTCATCAGTATTCTCATCCTTCTCTTACCCACTTCCTGACACCCCCTATAACCTGTCACTCTTTCTCATAACTTTCCTCCTATGTAACCCCTGCAAAACAGTGGCGGTAAAATGCCTTGCTTGGGGCGATATGATTAAAAAAAAAATTCTGTAAAATAGATGTAAATACATCTAAAAGATATGCATGTGTAGCAAATCAGTATTTTATTGATTGATTGCTTCCTTTTCTACGGCTTATCAACAAACAAGAATTTATGTGGATAAAAAGTGGGGGGGTCAATTCTGTATCACAGTCAATATATAAATTGATCCCTCACTTTATGGCCTTGATTGTTTCTATACATTTATATTCCAGAGAATGTTAATAAATCTAAAAGACATGCATGTGTAGCTAATCAGTATTTCATTGACTGACTGATTAGTTTTCTGTGGCTTATCAACGTACAAGAACTTATTATGTAAATATAAAGTGGGTGATCAATTTTATATTACAATCAATATATAAATTGATCCCCCACTTTATGATATGATTATAAAAAAAAGGAAAATTCACTAAAACATGATAAGAATCTAGTTAAACTGCTAAGCAATAACATGATTTTGCTTTTGTCTGACGAAACAATGTCTCTAATGTTTATTTTCTTTCTCTCGTTCGTTTTATTTGCTGTGAATGAGGCATACAAACCCAGGATTATATAGATCGTTGTTACTTGAAGACCGAACGGAGTCGCCGTGCTGGCTGAGAGATGCCAACCTCTGTGGAATAGGTAAACGATCGGCGAAAAGAATCCGTTTGAAGCGGGAATTTGGCGCCTATATGAATCAAGTATTTCCCGTAAGCGCAATTGGAACTGACGAGTTAAAAACATTTCACCAGATCCATCTAACATTTCCCCTTCCTGTGTGTCTCTTGGAGCAGGAAAATTTATCGACAATGTCTTTCTGAACACCAGCTGCGTGTAATTTCTCCTGTATATTTGAGTAGTAGCCAATGAGATGTTCTTTGTAAATCAAGTGGATTTCGGTGCGTACGTCCAGGGATCGATCTCTGTTACAGAGTCACCGAAAGAATTTAAATAAAAAAAATAATTCAATTGAAAATTATGACATTAAGATCTGTAACCACAGCAAATCGTCTGTTCCTAAACAGCGTGGGCAATTTTGAGAAAATCTGAAGCAAAGAAAACCTATCAGATGTTTTCATCTATTCTAGGAAAATGATTAATCATGACATTAATTTAGAAGAAATAGCGTATTATATTTAATTTTTTTATTGTTCGATTGTTATACGACGGTTCGGCCGCTGTACACTCCGGCCTACTTCAGGAGAAGCATATTAGAATTTCGAACCAAAAATTGATTGGTGTACCGAGGTCTTTGTGTTCGCAAAATTCTATTTGACAGGACTGAATCCACATTCTTACCTCTATCTAAGGAGTAACAGTAAGGTAGACAGGTAGTTGGGAAATACTATAGACAGAGGAACAATTCTAATTTGAATCCTCTTGCGAGAAATAGCAAAACACTAAGAACATGTCCGTTCTGAAGATGTGGCACTGGTATTTTATGCGATACACAAGATAACAATAGGATTAACAATAACGACAATATGTTTGGGTAAGTGAATGAAAAAGATAGGTAAAAACATCTTGTTTTGCGTTTCGTCCGTTGAAAGGACTTCTTCAGATTGTACAGACTACCCCCACTCAATCTATCAAGATGCACGTTAGCTGGTACGATTTAAGGACTCCACTTCCACACTTCCCCACTGACGGGATCTGGCTTCTCTCTGTCTGTTCTATAAATATTTTCATGGCTTCTGCTCCAACAAACTTAAGTCACTGGTGCCCCTGCAACATGAGTTTATTCATGCAACCAGGATGGCAACTGGGTCCCATCCATTCACAGTTAGATCAACCAAATGCAGATAACAATTATACACTGACAGCTTCTTTCCTTGCACTTCCCGCGTGTGGAACTCGCTTCCATATTCTTGCTTTCCTGGCGGTTACAACCTCCAGGAATTTAAATGCGACGTCAATACTCATCTCTTAAACACTTGACTCACACCTGTATTCCCATCCTTCTTTTGCTCCTTTCTAACTGGTTCGTTTTTCTTTTCACTATCTCCTATCTAATCTTTTCACACTTATGTAGCCCCCTAATCTTTTTACTCTGATGTAGCCCCCTAATCCTTTTACTCTTATGTAGAGCCCTGTACATCAGTGGCGATACCGCCTTGCTCGGTGTGATACGATTAAAAAAGTAAAGAAGTAAGATAAGCTGCCCTTTTCTTTTTTTTCAATCTATCATGCTAGAGCTAACTGCGTCACTACTCCTCTCCGATGGGGGGGGGTTTCTTGTCTTAGGGCCACTGACGACTTTCTTCTTCTTCTTCTTCTTCTTCTTCTTCTTCTTCTATGTGCCTTGTCCCTTCAAGACGTAGGCCGTCATGGCCTTGCACGTATCCCTATCCCTGGTGGCTCTTAGCATGCTTTCTCCTGTAACGTCTCGCAGGCCCCGTTCTGTCATCCACCTGCTCAGGCCCTTTAAATATATTATCCGCTGTTTTCCTCTGTCTCTTTTTTTCTACCATCTGGCCTGTTAGTATCAGATTCTCCAAGCCCTCCTTCCTCATTGCATGTCCCAGAAACTTCAGTTTTTTTTTCTGATGCTCAATATTAATTTCCTTTTCGTTTCCATTCTTTCCAACAACTTGTCCACGTGATAGGTCCATGATATTCGCAGCATCCTTCTGAAGAACCACATTTCAGCTGCTTCAAGTTTTCCCTTCATCTTTGTTGATATTGTCCAACATTCACTGTCATATTGAAGAACTGACATCACATAGCAATCTTGTACTCTCTTCTTTGTTTCTAGTGAAAGTTTCATGTCCCTCATACTTTACTCAGCTTCTGGAACGCGTCTTTCGCTATGCAATTAGCCTTTGGATCTCTATGACTCAATTCCGTCTTCAGTTAGAACACTTCCCAGGTACTTAAATTTTTGTACCTGCTTAATTTTAACATCCCCCACCTGTATTTGGCGCTTTGGGCTGCTCTTTTTGCTGATGACCATGCATGCATATTACACATGAATATCACACACGCACGCACACACATACACACACAAAGAGAGAGTGAGAGAGGAATATACTAGGAGAGAAATAGAGAGAGAGAGATGCATCAACTAAACTGAAGTAAAGAACTAGTCGAAAGAAAAGATACTACACTTGGGGATTTCTAACAGGAGCAACACCTAAAATCGGCAAGCACATATAACACTAAGAGAAATATTTAAAGCTGTTCGAATTAAAATTTCTACTTACTGATAGAATACGAACAATGATTTGTTCCAGTGTACCTGGAATCGCATGTCTTATCTTTGGATATATGAACTGGTGGAACTAAGAGATGTTCTGCGGATTTTTAGTAAAGTGTGCGGGTTTTTAAACCCCTTAGAATTTTAGTTTTTTTTTTTTTAATCGTGTCACCCCCAAGCAAGGTATTCCACTGCCACTATAGCGCAGGGGGTTACATAGAGGGATTGGGTATAGGAAATGTCAGAAGAAGGGTGATAGACGACTTAGGATGTACATAGGGAGAGAGTTGGAGAGTGGGTGTGAGTTAGTGTGTTAGGAGGTGTCTATTGATTTGTTTGTTTGTTTTTGAGGCTTAACGACCTATCAATACTTATGGGATCATTTTAAGGTCATAACCAGTGATTTTGGGTAAGGTTATTTTATTTTTACAACGTTTTTCTTATCACGATTCATTGGGATTTGTTTTTTAAGAGCAAGGTCCCCAAGTTCTACTCTTGTTATTTAACCCATAACTGGAGGGAATGGACGGATTAATACCTTTCCCAAGGGTACCAGTGCTTAAGTGAATGCAGGGTATTCAACTGGAATTCGAACTCGGCTCACCAATTTCTCTTTCCTAGCCGATATCCACTGCCCCACAACGCACATCCGTCACTATACGCTTACAACACCTGGTATTCCCAAGCGGTCACCCATCTAAGTACTGACCAGGCTCAACGTTGCTTAACTTCGGTGATCGAGCGAGAACCGGTGTATTCAACGTGATAGGCCGTAAGCCGTGTCAATTGACCTTACATTTAAACTCCTGGAGGTTGTAGCCGTCGGGGAAGCAAGCATGCGGTAGGGAATTCTACAGGCGGGAAGTGTGAGGAAAGAAGCTGTTGGAGTAGAAATTGCGGTTACATTTCATCGGTTTCACCTAGTTCAACTAGTTGCCAATCTAGTATCTCGTGCAAATTCACATCTAGGGGACACCAGTGATTTAAGTTCATCAGAGCAGAAGCCATGAAAGGATTTATAGAAGAGGCACAGGGATGCCACGTCACGCCGGTGAGAGAGATACTGCAGGCGGTCAACCAAATCGGTATCAATTACATTACAGATTCTTCGCTGTATTTTGTCAAGAACCCCACCAGGTAACTTGTCTTCTGTAGAAAATAAGGGTAAAAAGGGTGACACAACGAGAGAAAACAGGACGACACCAAACTTGAGTGGAAAAAGAAAATGAAAGAGAGGGAAGATACAAAACTGGGTTTAAGAAAATTCTTAAGCATCAAAGATTTCACAAACGCAAATCAGCTTTTGTATAAACTATTTTAAACTTCGTATTATACTTTTTAATATTTGTTTATCGATTCTTTCATGGATTGACAACAAGACTAACGCCTTAAGTCATGAAATGAGTCGCTTATAACGTCAATCACGAATTACAGATAATTTGCATTTTATACTAACACTTCAGCCAATAAAAGCCACAAGATTTACTCAGAGAAGAGGTTAACTGAATGGGGTTGTTGTATAAACATAAGTATTAAGAAGTATGGTTTATCTTAATATCCGAATATGGAGGAAATATATTGGTTAATCCAATAAATGAAGAAGTTAAGATATGGAAAGCATCTCTGCGGGAGTCTATTTCAGAAAGTAGCGGTATTTGGGAAGAAGCTGCTCGAATTAAAATTTCTTCTTACTGATAAAATACGATGATTTGTTCCAGTGTACGTGGAATTGCATGTCTTATCTTTGGATATATGAACTGGTAGAGCTAAGGAATGTTCTGCGGATTTTTAGCAAAGTGTGTAGTTTTTAAAACCCCTTAGAATTTTAGTGACTAGTTAAGTTGTCTACTGTGAAAAATAAAGGTAAAAGAGCCTTGACTTGAAACGGTGAGAGAAAACAGGACAACACCAAACTTGAGGGGAAAAAGGAAATGCTTTATAGCAGAAAGAGGAAGAAAGAGAGGGAAGATAGAAAATAAGGGTAAAAGAGCCTTGACTTGACACGGCGAGAGAAAACAGGACAACACCAAACTTGAGGGGAAAAAGGAAATGCTTTATAACAGAAAGAGGAAGAAAGAGAGGGAAGTATACAAAATTGGGTTTTAAAAAATGGTTGTAAAAATAAACAGTGGTTTTTGCGAAAAACTTAACTGGAAGCAGTATAGTTCGTTTTGTTAATAGTTCTTCTTTTCTATTGCGGGGTCAAAATACGTTCGTCTTCAGGTTGAAGAGAGATTCCGTTTTCTAATGCTTTGCTGTAACTGTTGGGACATCCTCGAACCTATGTTGTCTTCCCGGCCGCTCCATTTTCGGACATCATGTGGCTGCTGGGTGAGTTAGATATAATCGAGACATTGATTTTCCAAAACCGCCTGCTATCTATCTATCTAAACTTATTTATAAATGGAACTTTGTCTGTGTGTGTGTGTGTGTGTGTGTGTGTGTCCGTTACCTATAGACTCCGAAACGGCTGAACCGATTTTCTTGAAAATTTACACAGTTGTACTATAAGCGTCTGCGAGTGTTCTTAGCTAGGTTTTGTATCAAGGTACCCCCGACAAATATCGAAAATCGATAATCGAAAAAATCGGGTTATAGTAGGCGTGGTCCGATTTTAATCAAATTTGATACACTCATAGACAAAGACATAAGAAACGATCCTTAGAAGTTTCAAGGTTGCAGTTGTTACAATATTGCAGAAAATCTATAATATATATATATATATATATATAATACAGAATGTTTGTGTGTGTAGGTGTGTGTTTATCTGCCTGTATGTCTGTATTTTTCAGCCCTTTTTATTTTAGTTTTTGCTTCGGGTTTGGCTCTAAGTAGGTATAATTGTAGTTCTTAGTCTCAGCCATAATACCATTTACTCAGAGGACTTATTTAGCCTTCAAAATTCTATTTATGACGAAAAAATTTTATTTGATATCGATACCAGGAAATCAAAATTTGACTTACATCCATTCAGTTTTCTTTCAATCTACGGTTTCGCTTTAACTGTAAACAACTATTGCTTTTTAGTCTTTCGTGCCAACGTCCAAAGAGTCTGAGCTCCGGGACCATGGATTAGTTTTAAAGCTTTTATTACACCCGAGCAACGCCGGGCTATACTGCTAGTACGATTTAAGAGCAACAGCAGTTACTGGATTTGGGAAACTTATTTTTCTAAAAAAGAAGAAACGTTAAGAGAAGAAATTTAGAAATTTCAACCAACAGTAATGTTACCTGCATGCTCTATGCCTGCTGGATATTTTCTTATAAGGAAACAGCTCATTCTCATTACCAATACATTTAGGTCTGTAACTCTGTTGGTAAAGATTCCTCGTAAATAAGACAACTTCTATGTCCAATGTCACTTCACTTCTTGGGGAATCATAGCTCTCTTATCGCTAATTCTTCGGTGACCTTAGTGAATTTTCTCTTTTTGCTATCTCTTCTAACACCTGATTTGTCAGCCATTTTCTTAAAATCGTTAGATAGGTTATAAACATTTATTCCCTGTTTCCCTTGCCTTCAATAATTACTGTGTTAAATTTTCCAAGCCGCCTTTCCTCATGATGTGCCCTAGAAATTCCGACCCCCACTTTCCGGTGCAAGTATGCCTGTCCTTTTCTTCTTCTTCTTCTTCTTCTTCTTCTTCTATGTGCCCTGTCCTTTCAGGACGTAAACGATCATTGTTCTCCACGTCTCCCTATCCCTTTTGTCTCCTAGTATGTTTGTTCCCGTTACTCCTGTAAACCCCCGTTCTGTCAACCACCTGATCAGGCCCTGCAAATATGTTATCAGCAGTTTTCCTCTGTCTCTCTTTCTTTCTATCTGGCCAGTCAGTATCAGGTTCTCCAGGCTCTCCTTCCTCATTGCATGCATCAGGAATTTCAGTTGTCTCTTCCTGGTGCTCAGTATCAATTTCCTCTTTGTTGCCATTCTTTCCAACACCTCATCGTTACTTGCATGCTCAGTCCATGATATCCGCAGCAGAACCACATTTCCGCTGCTTCCAGGTTTGTCCTCATTTTCGATGATATTGTCCAGTATTCGCTGCCGTATTGAAGAACTGACATCACGTAGTAGTCCAGCAGTCTTTTCTTTGTTTCCAGTGAGATTTTCCTGTGTGTTAGTATTTTGCTCAGCTTCTGGAACGCGTCCTTTGCCATGCCAGTTCGCCTTCGGATCTCCGTGTCGCACATTCCATCTTCAGTTTAGTTTCTCTAAAAACTGGTGGTTGCTGACATGTTTAATCCGTCATATATTTAGCGTCTCTACGACTACATTTATTTTGCTCAAAAACCACTGGAATCTAGCTCTCTCCATTAACCACTGGCCTCTAGCTCTCTCCCCACCCCCGTATAACCTTCCCTTTCTCTCCACCTATGTATCTCTCATCGCACCTGCTTTCTCAGCTTTCTATTGTTCCTTTCTAACTAGTTTGTACTCCTCACTCTTTTCTAATTAATCTTTTTACAGTTATGTAGCCCCCTGCACATCAGTGGCATTTCTGCCTTGCTCGGGGTGAAATGATTAAAAAAAAAGGAATCTATTTTTGCTAGGTATGACATTGGCAGCAAGATCGGAAGGTTGTGGTTTTGAGGAACGTTAACCAACATCTTAATTACTGTTAATCCCAGGTATCCACTCACCTGAGTTGATAGTACTTGTCAGAGTCCCTGGCAAACTGGGAAACCTTAAACAAAAATCAATCGTACATTTTTGTAAGAAAATGAGCAACAGTATAATTTTATATAAAAATGACAATTAATATATCACTCTAAAATATACAAAATACTTTTTTATAGTAAAATTATCAACAACAGATTCTAGGATCAACAAATTTCTCCTTCTTCTATGTGCCTTGTCTTTCCAGGACGTAGGCGATTATATTCTCCCACGTCCACCTATCCCTGGTGGCTCTTAGCACGTTTTCTCCTGTAACATCTCGCAAACCCTGTCCTATCATTTACCTGCTCAGGCCCTTCAAATATGTTATCCGCTGCTTTCCCCTGTCTCTTTTTCCCTCTATCTGGCCTGTTAGTATCAGGTTCTCAAAGCCCTCCTTCCTCATTGCATGTCCCAGGAACTTTAGTTGTCTCTTCCTGATGTTCAATATTAATTTCCTTCTCGTTTTCATTCTTTAGAACACCTTATCATTGCTCACAAGCTCGGTCCATGATATCCGTAGCATCCTTCTGTAGAACCACATCTCAGCTGCTTCAAGTTTTACCTACATCTTTGTTGATCTTGTCCAACATTTACTGACATATTGAATATATATTTCTTTACTTACACAACCGGCAATAATTATAATGCGACCCCAGTTTTTTTTAAAAGAAATTATGTATTTCATACTATTTTTTAGTATTTATTATGAAATGAAAATAGAATTTTTATTTTGTTATCATTACTTTGCAAAATTTTACAAGGCAAGCGAGTAAAGATAAACTCGTCCGAATCACTCTAAATTTTCTTCATTCTTTCATTGATGAAACTGCAATATAAGTAATTATTAAATATTTATAAATTCATTTGATGAGCATTTTATTTTGCAGTATTGACAAAAGAACCATTCTATTTTCATTTACAATTATTTACTTGAAATAAATACTAAAATATTATGAAAAACATCATATTTTAAAAATACTGGGGTAGCCTAATAATTATAGCCGGTAGTATATATATTTAAAAAACGTAACATATAACTTTACTCTGAAATTACAAAATTTTGTACCAAATGTGTGTAATACGGACAAAATATTTAGATTTCTGCATTATAAACAAACTTAAAGCAAGCCTATATAACACAATTTTCGATTCACCGTAAATGTATCGTAATGTCAAGAAAAGTTATCATGTTACGGAAATTAACGAAGATTAACGAAATAGTCTTTAAACAACCGACAATTTGAAATAATTTGTTTCAACGATATTTTTGATCGATACTCGTATTTAAGTAGATATTCTGTTTATAATCAAACAGTATTATATATTTATTTCTACCGGCCTGATTATTTAGGATAAATTGTTGTTACAAAAATGCGCGCCTTTCTGCAAGATTCGAACCTGCGACCCCTATCCACATAGATTAACATATCGTTAATTTTCGTAACATGTCTACATTTGCTGATATTACGATACATTTCAGTGTAGATATGGTTATTTACGGTGAGTCGAAAATTGTGTTATATAGGCTTGACTTAGCTTCATATAGACCGATATGTGGCTGTGAGTTGTGGTGCAGTGGCTATCGGATCGGGACGAAAAATCAACGCAAAATTATCTTAAAATTGTAACGAATTACTCAAGTAAAAAAAAAGAGTTTGCTAGATGCATATTGTTGCAGTATTTGAAAATGTTTGTCTTATTTTCAACTCGCTGTAGGCATCTACAAAAAGTAAGTAATTTATAATAACAAGGGAAATTCTGAAATCGACGTCTTGATGAATATGTTGTTCATATAAAAATCTTATTGAGCTTGAAAACTACAAAATCTCTTACAGAAGGTACTAAAAAAAGCGAGAAGAAAGGACTATGCATCAAGTGCAAAAAGACGGAATGCGTTTTTTTTTATAGCAAAAGAAACAGCCTAAAGTACAATTTACAAACTGCATATACCAAATTAAATTAAATTAAATGCAAAAATGTAAATATCTGGAAAGTGTGTTAACCAGCCTTTGAGATTTCACTCGCCCGATCGACTCAGTCGATTAAAAACTTAATTGGGCGATAAAAGTTTATTGCTTTAATCGCCCGCGGTCGATTAACAATCTCGCAATGAAACGTGTTCGTTCAAATATAGAAAAAAGAAATCTGATTCATTTTACAACCTAAATGTATGCCATTGAAGATTCACAAGTTACTTAGAATGACCTACAATGATATCATTGAAGTCTTTGGTTTTATGCATGGCAGCTGATTTACATCGAAATGTGTGGTTAAACAAAAGACAGTGACATCCCGCAATCATTAAAGCAAGATCTGACAAATGGAATTTAAATTGACAAGCTTCTGTCTCGGTGTTATCGTGCCAGTCAGTGTAAACATTCATTCAGTTAACGCTTCCAGAGGGGAGCCAAAATGTTTCTATCGCCCAGATTAAAGATGCTCACAGATTTATAGAAACTCATTTGGAAATATATTATCCTTGACTCAACATCTATATTGCCTCCTCGCTTACGAAAAGTAAAAACGAACATTTGAAAGAAAAAAAAATACGCGGACTTCTTTCAAATGGGCACCAAAAAAACAAATTACACAGTAAGTAATTATTTTATAGAAAACCGTTGAGAAAATCAAATTTGTTATATTTTATAATCCATGAGATGGAGGTTGTAGTCAAACAGAAGAAAGAAACTACGAATTGAGTTACCCCCACTCAATTGCGAAACAAATAACCCAAAAAACAGCATATCATGATATTAAAAGGACTCAAACTTAATAAAAACAACATTTTATCACCAAAATGTTTGTGCTATTAATAAGAGGAAAGATAAAATTTTGTTGTTATTATTATTTTTTTAATTTTAAATCCTTGTTAACATGTTATGTTTTCGTAAGGCTACTATTAAGAAAATGGAGTTGATCGAGTAAAATAATTTTGGGGCGAGTAAATTTTCCCTCGCTCTCAACCGCCGGTCGAGTGATTTCTTTTTCAAATCTCAAAGGCTGGTGTTAACCAAGAATAGAAATTATAACACCGAAATAGAAAGGCGCATATGAACAGCGAACGTTTAACTCAAGACAAAATTCTTAAAGATTAAGAAGATCATTGAAGCATTAGTTTGCTGAAATGGCGGAGTGTTTATTCGGGAGGCTACAGATGTTTCGCAGTGCTGCCACTTGCTCCTGTCTGCCAATAGACTTGTACTTAACATTAAGAAGAAAGAGTTGAAATATGTTGGCTCTGTAATGAGGAAAGACGGCTTGAAGAATCTGATGCTCACAGGAAAACCAGAAAAAGACAAAAAGAATTCATAGCCAACTAGATGAGCTGGAGTAATTTGATGGCGGAACAAGGTTACTGAACATTAGCTTTATAAGTCCCAAAAACTCAGTTGTTGTTGTGCTTAAGGACTCATGGTCGAGTGAATATAGACGTTGGTTAGTTTCAGTGACTTGACCCAAAAGTTTTGAGTTCAATATCAGGTTACAACAGTGGCGAACAAGTAACATGCAGGGTTAGAGGGAGATAACTTATGGTTTCCAATCGAGGATTTATGCAAGGAATAAGGATGATATTCCTCATCGATTGTAATAAAGAGTTCGGTTTCAAATTCCTAGCACATGAAGAAGGCCGGAGCGTACAACGGCAGAAACGTCGTACAAATGATAATAAAGATGAGGACAATAATGTAAATAGTGAAGAAAATTTAGCAAAAAAGAAAAAAAACAACAAAAACAAAACAAATTAAGTGCTGCGAAGGGCAGGAAAGTGTGGAGAATCATGATCCCTTACATCCTGAAAGGATGAGACACAAAGAAAAAGAAATATAAATATTTCAATGAAAATTAAGTATGGAAAATGACCTTCCGCCTTTATATAACAGAGTATTATTTGTTTAATTATGCTTTTTGTAGGGACACATTTAATTAGAATATTTTAATTGAGTGTTAGGTCAGGTTGAGTTAATTACTAATTAAAGAAAAGCCAAAGACATTACGACATATGAGAAACCTTGGCAAACAAGAAGCAAAATAATTAGAACGCAAAGAGGTACCCTGCAACTGAATGTTCCTCAAGTATCGATCCGTGTCTGTGGGAAGGGACCTTACTGTACCTCTCCCGCAGCTATTGACCTTAAAGGCCGGTACACTGAAACGGAATGAGACTCAGAATCAATAAATAAATCAATAATCGTGATAGGAAAGGCAAATTCCTAATAGAAAATATTTCGATTGAGAAATACGAATAAAACCAACAGCAGAGAATAAAGAAACGTCGTCATTGTCGTTTTTATCTTCAGATAAAAAGTGTCAAGAGATTTTCAAAAATTAATTAGTTAATACATATTGATAATTCATCATCTTCTATGTGCCTATCTCTTCAGGACGTAGGCAATCATGGCTTTTCACGTTTTCCTATCATGGATGGCTCTTAGCAAGCCTTCTCCTGTTACACCATGCAACCCTCGTTCCATCATCCACCTGATTAGGTCCTTCAAATATGTTATCCGTTGCTTTCCCCTGTCTCTTTTCCCCTCTATCTGGCCTGTTAGTATCAGGTTCTCCAAACCCTCTTTCCTCATTGCATGTCCCAGGAACTTCAGCTGTCTCTTCCTGATGCTGAGTATTAATTTTCTTTTTGTTTCCATCATTTCTACGACCTCATCATTGCTCACATGTTCGGTCCATGAGATTCGCAGCATCCCTCTTTAGAACCACAATTCAGTTGCTTCAAGTTTTTCTTTCATCTTTGATGATATTGTCCAGCATTCACTGCCATATTGAAGAACGGACAATACGTAGCAATCCAGTACACACTTCGTTGTTTCTAGCGAAATTGTCCTGTTTCTTAATACTTAACTCAACTTCTGGAATGCTTTCTTCGCCATGCCAATTCGCCTTCGGATCTCTGTGTCGCACTTTCCGTCTTCTGTTAGAACACTTCCCAAATGTTTAAATTTTTGTACCTGCTTGATTCTAGTATCCTCGCTCTCTATTTGGCATATTGGGCTGCCCTTAATACTGATGATATGCATTCGGTTTCTTGCATTTTTTTGTAGTCTCTTCTAAACACTCTCTTCAGCTGCCTTCTGTAGGAGGGCTTCTAGTTTCCTTTCTGTGTCCGCTATCAGCACTGTAACATCTGCGTACCTTATATTATTTAAATTGTTGCCTTCCAATGACAAACCCAGGCATAACTTCTAGGGTCTTCAAAATATTCTCGCTGTCAAGTTGAACAGATCCGGTGAAAAGACATCTTTGTCTTACACCTCTTTCTATCTTTGTATATCTGCTGAATTCGTTACCCGTCCGTATATAAGCGGTTTGCTGCCAGTAAAGATTCTTGATTACTCTTAAATCTTTCCCAAATATGTCAAGGCTGCCGAGCTTCTCCTTCAATTCTATGTGACGTATTTTGTTAAACGCCTTCGCATAATCAATAAAGCACAGGTATAAGTCCTTCTTCATTTGTATTCTCCTTTCAAAGAGCGTTCTAATCATAAATATGGCATTCCTTGTTCCAGTGTCATTGACAAAACCGCACTGTTCTTGTCCTATCTCTGGTCAGATTCTGCTTCTCGCACTATTCATCAGGATTCGGACGATCAGTCTTGTTATATGGCTCATTTATATAACAATTATAACCAAAAAGTCTTTATGTCATTAATTTAATTGTTACACATAAAAATTAGAATAAGAATAACGTCTCAATAACTATTCGTGAGTTTACGATAATGCACATCACTAACTGGAATTTGAACAACTTGTTCTTTAAATGAATATAAGTGGTTATAAGTTTTTATATGACCGATTTCATCTCGACGAATGAAAAGGGTTTCATTGGTGAGTGAAACCCAGTTTTACTTAGAATATTCATTGAGCAGGAAAATTTGTCGAAATATATTTAAATAATTTCTTTTTGTTTTTAATCTTTCAAGAAATTTGTCATATGAAGTTTTAGTCGAAGGTTTTTGCAAATTTAAAGGAACCTGATGTTTCTCAAGCTGTTCATATCTATGTTATCCTGTATGTCTGTCTGACTGTCTGCCTTCCTATTTGTTTATCTATCTCGGTCTGCTCACATCTATCTATCTATCTATCTATCTATCTATCTATCTATCTATCTATCTATCTATCTATCTCAGTCTGTAAATATCTATCTATCTATCTATCTATCTATCTATCTATCTATCTATCTATCTATCTATCTATCTATCTATGTATGTATGTATCTATCTATCTATCTCAGTCTGTAAATATCTATCTATCTATCTATCTATCTATCTATCTATCTCATCTATCTCAGTCTGTTCATATCTATCTATCTTTCTATCTATCTCAGTCTGTTCATATCTATCTATCTCAGTCTGTTCATATATCTATCTATCTATCTATCTATCTATCTATCTATCTATCTATCTATCTCAGTCTGTAAAGATCTATCTATCTATCTATCTATCTATCTATCTATCTATCTATCTATCTCAGTCTGTTCATATCTATCTATCTTTCTATCTATCTCAGTCTGTTCTATATCTATCTATCTATCTATCTATCTATCTATCTATCTATCTCAGTCTGTTCATATCTATCTATCTATCTATCTATCTATCTATCTATCTATCTATCTATCTATCTCAGTCTGTTCATATCTATCTATCTATCTATCTATCTATCTATCTATCTATCTATCTATCTATCTATCTCAGTCTGTAAATATCTATCTATCTATCTATCTATCTATCTATCTATCTATCTCAGTCTGTTCATATCTATATATCTATCTCAGTCTGTTCATATCTATCTATCTTTCTATCTATCTCAGTCTGTTCATATCTATCTATCTCTGTCTGTTCATATCTATCTATCTATCTATCTATCTATCTATCTATCTATCTATCTATCTAGTCTGTAAATATCTATCTATCTATCTATCTATCTATCTATCTATCTATCTATCTATCTATCTATCTATCTATCTCAGTCTGTTCATATCTATCTATCTTTCTATCTATCTCAGTCTGTTCATATCTATCTATCTCAGTCTGTTCATATATCTATCTATCTATCTATCTATCTATCTATCTAGCTAGCTAGCTAGCTAGCTATCGCTCTTATGTTGAGTAAATATCTTCTCGTTATCACACACATATTCACATTCAAACACACATGCCTGCACACATCTAAATACGTAGATAAACACACACACACATTATCGTTATATACTCAAATGTCCATCTATCAACAAAATACATATTTTTTTGCCACGAATAAAATGTCATAGAAACATGGAATAATTGTTTGCAATT
>JBBBDQ010000945.1:4590000-4680000 GCA_037127315.1 Ascarosepion bandense | reverse complement strand
ATAACTCATGACGACCAGAAGAGGCTCTAGGCGAGGAATGAAGATCATATACCCCAATCACTGCAATATAGGTTTCGTTTTGAAATTCGTAGCACCTGAAGAAGGCCGGAGCGTACAATGACAGAAACGTAGTACAAATGGCAACAAAGATGAGGACTATAGTCCGAATAATGTAAATACCACTATATTTTGGAAATATAAATTTGTGTAAGCTACCTAAAATATCTAAAATCCTTATCTTGCGAGGAAAAGTTTACCAGCCGTACCGTGATGATTCATGACTGACTTTACTGCTCAATTATTCAGTGTTTTAAGACTGCGTCAGTGAAGAGTGCGTGAATTAGTCAAATCTTAGGCTTGTAAATTTCTATCACATCGACAAGCTTAATTGGTTGATCAGGTAATCTTGTTGAAAGTTTCAGTCAGTCTGTTATTTGCTATACGTGATAACGTCTTCGGTGATCATGTCTATTTCAAGGCATGACTAGGTTAATATGTTGACGCTTTCAGCGTTCTGGTTTCCTTGTAGTTACTATCTAAACTTATTTATGAATTAAACTTTGTCTGTGTAGGCTCCGAAACGGCTGAACCGATTTTCTTGAAAATTTACACAGTTATACTATAAGCGTCTGCGAGTGTTCTTAGCTAGGTTTTGTGTCGAGGTACCCCCGATAAATATCAAAAATCAATAATCGAAAAAATCGGGTTATAGAAGGAGTGGTCCGATTTTAATCAAATTTGATACACTCATAGACAAAGACATAAGAAACGATATTCAGAAGTTTCAAGGTTGCAGTTCTTACAATACTGCAGAAAATCGATAATATATATAAAAAGCAAGATGTATGTGTGTGTCTGTTTATCTGTTTGTATGTCCTTAATACAAATCCACAATTTTTATCCGATTCTCACCAAACTTCGCAGAAATATTCTTTAGGCTGAGTTTGAGCTCCAGGACCATGGATTAGTTTTAAAGCTTTTATTACACTCGAGCAACGCCGGGCTATCTTGCTAGTAATTTATAAGGACTAAATGAGTACATTGAATGAAAATGTTTTTCGCAACTTGACATTCTGTACATGTCGATTGATCTTGGTTCTTCATAAAATATGACTGGGTGAGCTATGTGTTGCCCATATGCAGCCGAACCAACGTTACATCATCTCTTCTTTCTTCTTTTGACAACTGCCCCCGAAACTTTTTACTTGTGTTGTTGGTTCAGTGCTTTTGCCTCTTCATTTTAATATAATTGTTATTTATTTTTTCAGGTTTGTAACGTCAGTCAGTTACTTAATTGCCATATGTAATACACGCTTGGGAGACCATGTCTCTTTCGATCCATAACTGTCTAGACTGAAGATATTCCCGCAGTAGGTTGCCATAACTTTCTGCAGTAGACGGAATTGCCAACCAAGGTTATAGAACCGAATCTATTCAACCGATAGCTCGAAGCAGAAGAGATGGAATTACCTTTTCTAAGGGTGTTTTTGTGACTTTTTGTTTTAAATTTTAACTTTGTCTCAGTGACCTGTGAGTGTCAAATTCTCCAAGCTATCTTTTCCCATCACGTATTCCTGATATTTTATATTGTTTTATAATGACTAAATGTGTATATTGAATTAAAATATGTTTCGAGACTTGTCATTCTGTACATGTTGATTGTTCGTTATTCTTCATCAATTATAACTGGGTGACGTATGTGTTGCCCATATGCAGCTAAACCAACGTTACATCATTTCTTCTTCCTTCTTTTGACAATTGCTCTTGAAACTTTTTTGACTGTACAAAACTTGTTACTTGTGTTGTCGGTTCATTGCTTTTGCCTCTTCTTCTTAACCCATTTTAACACAGAGTCGTTATTAGAGAAACGGCATTAAAAAACTGTAAAAAATAATGGGTATAACTCATTATATAAAACTATTATTAAATATAGGTAGTGAGGACATATTGATTCATCAATTTATAACAAAAACCGCTCAAAAATTTAATTTAAAACACATGAAACATTTACAGCAAATTTGACAAATACACTTCCATAAACCTACTTAGAAGCTTACCAATATTTTCTTGTATTTTGATCTCCGTATACTGCTATTGAAAGACTTGTGTGAATAAGAGTTTATTTATATCATGTTTGTCTTATTTCTTAAAAGAAAATTACATTTATAGAAAATATAGCAATATTGCTGTCCTCAAATGTGGACACTGGGTTAATGCATAGGCAAAGCACATTGAAAACATGCTCTTGATACTGCTAATATGATGTAATGTCAAGGCATTGTCTTGAACATGCTTTGCACTGTCTGGGAGAAGCAAGCTTTTTTTCTTGGAATAAGGGATTCTTAAATGTTTCAGTGTGTTTGTAATCCTATTTTATGCTACTGTATTTGAAATCAGGTCAAAAATTTAAAAAAATTAAAAACTTAGGTTAAAATGGGTTAAGATTATCATAACAACCTGTAATGATGTCGGGATTATGTGGGCTATCATCATTAGTTCTTAATTGGCTATTATTTGTATAAATTCAGTTTCGTATGTTTCATGAAGTTTGCCAAAAAGGATTTTAATACAGAGTCGGATCTGCAGAGAGGTAACCCCACCTCCTAATGAGGCGTCTTGGGTATGACCCCAAACTGCATCCGGCAGCAAGGCCTCTGATTGGGGGGTTGTGAGAAGAATGGAACCACCTCTTAAATGCTGTTGTTATTTATATTTTTAGTAAGTCAGTTAATTGCCATACGTGATACACACTTGGGCGATCATGTCTCTTTCGATCCATGACTGCCTAGGCAGAAGATTTTCCCGTATTAGGTTGCCATAACTTTCTGCAGTAGACCGATTCTATTCAACCGATAGCTCGAAGCAGAAGAGATGGAATAATACCATTTCCAACGGTGTTTTTGTGACTTTTTTGTTTTAAATTGTAATTTTGTCTCAGTGACTTGTGAGTGTGAAATTCTCCAAGCTATCTGTTCTTCGTGTTCCCATTTTCCACTCGTTTCCCTCACGTTTACATCATGGTATTTAAAAGCTGATTCTGTTGAATTCATATATTAGGATTGATATGATATAGTGTTTTAAGAGGATGGAAAGATGGAATAATATCTTTTCCAAAGGTGTTTTTGTAACTTTTTTGTTTTCAATTGTAACATTGTCTTAGTGACCTGTGAGTGTCAAAATCTCCAAGCTATCTTTTCTCATGACGTAACCCTGATATTTTACTACAACTGTGTTTCGTGTTCCCGTTTTCCATAAAACGTGCTCGTTTACTACACGAATCTTCGGATTTCTTTGTCACATTATCCGTGGTCCATTAATCCGCTTTTGTTTATTGTTAAAGACATTACATTCTTCCTTCTACAATTGAGTGTTGTTCACACGAATTCTTGTCAAAGTGATTTTGTACTGCGGTTGATATTGGCTCGGGACGAGAAATCGGAGAGCCGAGTTCGAATTCCGGTCGAATTTTTGGCATCCACTTACGCGCAAATACCCATGAGAAAGGTATTAATCCGTCACTTCTTTCTCGCTATGTGTTTAATAATAAGACAGATTGGGTTCTATAGCCTTGGTTGGCTACCAGTCTACCACAGAAAATAATGGCAACCTACTGCGGGAAAATCTTCTGCGCAGTCAGTCGTGTGTCTTTCGAAACATGATCGCCCAAGCGTGTATCACGTATAGCACTGACTGACTGACTGTGTTCAGAATCTGAAGAAGAATGTAATTTTATTGGTTAAGTATATAAATGTGCGTTGTGGTGCAGTGGATATCGACTCGGAACAGCTAATCGGGGTGCCGAGTTCGAATTCCAGTTGAATTCCTTGCATTCACTTACATACAAATACCCTTGGAAAAGGTATAAATCTCTCTCTCCCCTCCAGTTATGGGTCAAATAATAAGACAAATTTTGGTTCAGTATCCTTGGCTGGCAACCAGTCGACTGCAGGATGTAATGGTAACCTACTGTGGGATAATCTTCTGCCCAGTCAGTCATGTTTCTTTCGAAACATGATCGCACAAAGCGTGTATCACGTATGGCACTTAAATGACTAACAGAGAATTTGTTATGAGTATTAGTTTTAATCGAAAATGCCTTTTTTAAAGTTTAATACTACAAGATGATTCTTATGACATATAACTTAATATACTTCTTTAACTATTTAATTCTTTAATGTCATAACTTATTTAATGGGCTTATTTCGTTTTTAGTTTGAAGTTTATATAACTTAATTTTAATTTCTTTTATTGATAGGTTCGATTTGCAGAAGATTCGAAATAGTAGACAGAGGTTCGTTTTACACAAACTTAAACGTAATAAACATAGGTTTTGTGTGCATAAGAGTTAATGCTAGACAGATTCTGATTGGACAATATTCAAACTGGTCGATATAGGGACGATTTACATGAGTGACAAAATGGTGCATATAGATTCGGTTTGTAAAATGTTTAAAATTATAAATATTGGTTTGGTTATGTGTAACACCCCAACGGACGGTCCAAACAATTTCTCCGGCGGCCGTTCTCCACGCTGTGATGTTTGCCGGGAGTTTGTTGAAAATGTCGGAGCCTCAAGCTGGGGGTACAAGATTGAACTATAAGGAACGAACTTCCACAACTTGGATGAGTTGAAAGGATGCTTTATTTCGTGTAGAGTTAGTTTTTCGGTTGGGGCAGGCGAATGTGACACACAGCTCTAACTCTAATGGAGATCAACAAATCCGAACTGACCGAAACAAGACGAACGGAGATTCTACTCACTCAACTGTCTGACTCACTTAACTGACTCTCTCACTCTACTCTACTCTGAAAAATTACCTAAATTTATTTAAAATTTATCCGGAAATCCGGAAATGCTTTAGACCACCGGTGATAAACTTTGGCGACTGTAAGTCTGAAATTTCAGTTATCTTTTTTTTTATCTTGATAAAGCTTCCGCCGGAAAATTCTTAATGTGTGGTCAGGATACAGTAAAAGACAGCCTTTGACCGGGTCATTCGAAAACCCACCTCCTGAACTTTATCTCTTTATCACATTAAATCACTGAGTTAAATATTTACCGGAAGAGTGGTAGGATTTAAAACAGTAATCGGATACTCTTGTCTCTTCCACAATTTTCCTCATGAAAGAAAAAGCCTTTATTTATTTATTTTTTTCCTCTTCTTTTTCACTTTTGTTGAATATGTTTTTAAACTATTTTCTATTCTTAACTATTTTCTATTTTAATCTATTATAATAAAATACATATTTGCCTAGTTATCGTGTCACATATGTCAAAATACTAGACTTATTTTCTTTTTTTAGAATATATAAAATGGTCGATATGAGTTCGGTTTAAACAGTATTCTAAATGGTAGATGTACAATATGTCATTGTAAGTCTTTCCTACTGATAATTATTTATCATCAGAAGACTTTTTTTAAGATAATTTTTTTTATAAGTCTTTCTCTATAATGTGTCTCTTCTTGTGGTATTTTTTCCCTCACGTCAAGTTCTGCTCTGTCATTCTCCTGAGGGTTGTGAACTATGTAGAACAGAGGCATTCAACTTTCTAAGATATTTGATGTACTCGTATACCCGAAAAAGAAATATATTTCGCTCTTATCCTCAGCCAGCTTGAATCAGAATATCTATTTCTTATTCCATGTACGCTTGAAAGATAATCTCAGAGTGTTTCTTCTTCTATGTGCCTTGTCTTTTTAGGACGGAGCCAATCATGTCCTTCCACTTGTACTGGTGGCTATGAGCACATTTTTTCCTTTAACACCACGCATCCCCCGTTCTGTCATCCACCAACTCAGGCTCTTCAAATATGTTATCCGCTGCTTTTCCCTATCTCTTTTTCCCTCTATCTGGCCTGTTAGTATCAGGTTCTCCAAGCCCTCCTTCCTCATTTCATGTTTCAGGAACTTTAGCTGTTTCTTTCTCACGCTCAATATTAGTGTATATCTTGTTTCCATCCTTTCCAAAACCTCATCATTTCTCGCATGATCGGTCCACGATATCCGCAGCATCTATCTAAAGATTTTAATTTCTGATGGAGATCATATGTACACGCAGACACACATATTTTTCCGAAAATACAGTCTTGTATTTACAATTCTACGAGTGAATGTCAGTCGTTTTAGCAATAGAAAATTCAAAGAACTAAACATAGGAATAAACCGGATCCAACCATAAAAGCGAATCTTACCAGAAATATCATAGATTACATATTTATTCTGGAACAAAGCGTAAGAGCGAAGACTCTTGATGTAAATGTTATTCTTATCTTTTGCTTTTGAGCGTTAGCAACTTGAACTGTTCAACAGTCAGTACGAACATTCTTCCTCTAACATATACATTTAATTTTATGACATTTTTGCATCCATTTTAATTTCTATCTGGTGTGTTTTCTACTGATGTCTGTACACGTCGTCTATTTTTAGATGAGGTAACAAATTTACTAGATAGAAATGGCAGATATACTAAAAAAATTTTATTTTTTCTAGTTATGTTTAACAAAGACAAAAACATTTTTAATGCAATCTACGGAAAACATATTTTTATTTTCGAAAGTATTAATTATTCTTATGTGGTTGCACCAAGCGTAGACATTTTATGTTTAAATTAACTTAATATGTAAAATAGGTTCGGCTATCGTCCGGTTCAAACTCCTCCTTTTAGTATTTTGAACAATAGTAGAGGCTTATTCCTTGGTTCCTGCTTAGGATTGGTTTTTCGGTTTCTTTTAAAATTTACTTTGAATTTAATTAGAATAGAACAGTATTGTTTTGCTGTTGGCTTATTGAATGAGGCCAGCCAGTTTTCCCTACAGGATACAAATCCTATATAATCCATCAATCAAAAAAAAAAAAAAATCACACACACACACACACACACACACACACACACACACACACACACACACACACACACACACACACACAAAATCCGCAAGATCAGATTCAAACGACTACAATATTTGAAAAAAAAAAAAACAAAGTAAAATTGCACACTCGCAAAAGTGGATTCAAACGACGTTGAAAAAACCCAGCTAAGAAAAATTCACAAATTAATGCGAAAAGCAAATTCTGAATCCTGATTGGATTAAAAACAGCAAATTCATATATGACGTATTTTCACGCGTAGATGTGAAAAGATTCGCTGGAACCGTCATCATCAGAAATTTCACTATTTAAACCGCGATGCTAACTTGTCAAAAGTCAGTCAATATGGGAGCGGTTAACTGAGGACCTCGTGGCAATGTAACGAAAGAAAATTCAAGAAGCCGACCCGGACGCAAAGCACGCCACAGTTTCATTCGACTTCTTCTTCTAACGTCCTTTTCTTCTTTTTTACACCACGCCAATAAAGAGAACATCAATAACGACAAAATAGACGCGTTAAGTACAACTTCTTTATTTGTTTTGCCTTCTTTTTTTAATTTTTTTTAATCGTTTCACCCCAAGCAAGGCATTCCACTGCCACTATTGCGCTTGGGGCTACATAGGGGAATGTAAATAGAAAGAGTGGTTAGATATAGGAAATGTCAGAAGTGGGGTAATAGGTAGTTGGGAGGATGGGAAGAGTGTTTGAAAGAGTGGAAGCGAGTTAGTGTGTTAGGAGGTGTCTATTGACCTTACATTTAAACTCCTGGAGATTGTAGCCGTCGGGGAAGCAGTCATATGGAAGGGAATTCCACAGTCGGGAAGTACGAGAAAAGAAACTGTTGGAGTAGAAGTTGCGGTTGCATTTTATCGGTTTCACTGTAAAATGGTGGGATCTAGTTGCTAATCTAGTATCTTGTGAAAATTCGAACCTAGGGGACACCAGTGATCTAAGTTCATCGGAGCAGAAGCCATGAAAGTATTTATAGAAGAGACACAGGGAAGCCATGTCGCGCCGGTGAGAGAGAGACTGCAGGCGGTCTGCCAAGTCAGTATCGATCACATTACAGACGCTCCGCTGTACCTTGTCGGGAAGCCCAAGGAGAATAGCAGGGGCACCCGAACAGATACGGCAACAGTATTCAATGCACGGGCGGATGGTAGATTTATAAATGTGCAGGATAGATTCAGAGGGAAAAAACCTCCGGGGCCTGCACAGAGAACCGACTTTCATAGCAGCGGATTTAGCAATGGATTCGATATAGTCATTCCACTTGAGGTCCGCTGAAAGTGTGAGACCAAGGAGGCGTAGTGTTTTACTCCCTGGGAGGCAAGCCTGGTCCATGCTAATGGGAGGTAGGTGCGGTTGTCTATGATGGTTAATTGATAATAGCTTCGTTTCCCTTTCTCAACTTGCCGCTACCTACCAAAAAGAGAAAGGAACGAGTACTTTACATTCTGCTACGACACAACCATAAACTTTAAACTTCTGCGGGCGTTTTAAATACCTACATTTCTCAACGAACAATTTTAACTACAAAACTGTATGCATTTTCTCAATGAACATTTTTCTTTTCACAGGTATATTATAGTGTTCAGTTAAGGAAATTTCACTTATATTTCCCTCACACTCATGACATTCTGTAAATAAATCTTTGCTTTAATGTACACACGAGGTATTTTAACCTTTCACATTTCAACCTTCTGATATTTAAACTGTGGGGACTTCAGACGTGTTTGACACAAGGCCAATTTAAAAAGTATCACCAATGCCCAATCTACATATATTATTGAACTGTAGGAACTGGATGGATGAAAATGGATGTATACAGTTATGAAGCGCACAAGAGTGAGAACTCTATTTACCATAAATTTATCTAACTTTTACAAAATTCATATCACTCTCGGGTGCAAGTAATAATTGAATTTCCGTAGATTCCTGAACTTATTTATCATTTTTTGGAAAATTACATTAACTTTCCGTTGCATTATTATTATTATTATTATTATTTTTTTTTTTTTTGTGAATTATGTTGATTGATTGATCCGATTTCGATGGCTTATCAACCCTTAGCAGGTTGCTTAAAGCCAGAATATATTTTTAGGTTGTAAGAATTGTTTTGAAGATAATAATGGTTTAGAGATACTAGGATTACTAATTAATCCATAGCATGGAGGGAAAAGATGTAGGTTCAAATTTTTATCTTGGGTATTTTGTGCGAAAGTGCATATAATTAACCCAATGAGAATTGAAACTCGTCTCATTGATTAACAATTCCGATCCATTATACCATCCCGAGATTGAAGCATCCATTATTCCCAGGCGGTCACCAATCTAGATAGCGACCAAGCTCGACGATGCTTAACTTCGGTGAACGTTCCCGAACCGATATTTCAACGTAATGTAGCCCTGTCGGAGAAAGATGTAATGGTTTGTCATTACCTTGTAGCGGATAAGAAATTAATTAAAATCAACGCCCTTCTTCTTCACTTTTACAAAAATTCACAATGACGTGTGAAATCCTGGTTTTCCCAAATAGAAAAAGGATTGACTATGTGCTTAAAGCAAAAGTCGAAACCAGATTTCGCAAGTAGGTGTTAAAATGATTTTTGACCAATGGGAGAGACTTGCAAGACCAAAAGGACTTCGCGAGTAAGTGCGAAAAAACTGGATTACAATAAAAGACTTCATCAGAGTCAGTTCGACAGAGTGTCAGATGTAAAATGTAACTTCAACTTGAAATCGGCCCGGAGATAAGTCAGGTCACACCTTGTTCTCTTTCTCCTTTATCCCTTTCACCAATTACTACTATGAACATTTTTTACGAATTTTGATACTCTTAACTGAACTTTCTCATTGAATACAAACTCTACGCTTAAATTCCTAAATGTATCTTAAACTTTCCCGTTAATAAATTTTTATTTTAAAATGCAAAATGTATAGTGCTGACAGTAGACACAGAAAGGAAACTACAAGACCTCTTACAGAAGGTAGCAAAAACAAGTAACAAGAAAGGACTAGAAATAAACTGCACGAAAACTGAATGCATGGTCATCAGTAAAAAGGGCAGCCCAAAATGCCAAATACAGGTCGGGGATACCAGAATCAAGCAGCTACAAAAATTTAAATACCTGGGAATCGTTATAACAGAAGACGGAAAGTGTGACACAGAGATCCGAAGGCGAATTGGCATGGCGAAGGAAGCATTCCAAAAGTTGAGTAAGGTATTAAGAAACAGGACAATCTCGCTAGAAACTAGGAAGAAAGTACTGGATTGCTAGGTGATGTCCGTTCTTCAATATGGGAGTGAATGGTGGACAATACCATCAAAGATGAACGAAAAACTTGAAGCAACTGAAATGTTGTTCTACAGAAAGATGCTACGAATCTCATGGATTGAGCATGTGAGCATTGATGAGGTCTTGGAAATGATGGAAACAAAAAAGAAATTAATACTGAGCATAAGGAAGAGACAGCTGAAGTTCCTGGGACACGCAATGAGGATGGCGGGCTTGGAGAACATGATAGTAACAGGCCAGATAGAGGGAAAAAGAGACAGAGAAAGGCAACGGATAACATATTTGAAGGACCTAATCAGGTGGACGACAGAACGAGGATTGCACGGTGTAACAGGAGAAGGCCTGCTCAGAGCCACTAGGGACAGGGAAACGTGGAAAGTCATGATCGCCTACGTCCTGAAGGGAAGGCACATAGAAGAATATTCTTATACCATTTTATTCTTACACTACTCCACACAATTCCACATATTCCAATCTTCCGACAACCAACCTTCTGATGAAAACCTGATGATGATTCAGTATAAAACCTGTAAGCTGTAGGTTGTTCGGTTAATCTGACACAATAAACATTAACCATCTCCCTACGCTACAACCTTCTTAACGATTTTAATTAGGAATTTTTGTTTCCTTAGACTGACTGCCACCCAATGTTAAAGAGCGCGGTCTATCCTTCTATTTAACCCATACCTTTAGTGAGAAGAAAAGGTTCCATGCCTTCCGAAGGGCATTTGTGGGAAATTGATCATAGCTGATAACTAAACCGGAATTTTAAATTGACAGGTAGATTCCACGCTGGTCACACATCCGTTTATAAAAAATATTCCAAGCTTCGACTTTTATATTGAATTTAGCAATTGCAGATAAAGTATCGAGTTCTTAAAAGAAGATATGACTCGAAATGTAAGTCGTCGTTGGGTCTCATGTTTATCTCAACGCATGCGCAATACTTAAAAAGTGTTCCATTTTTTTTATAAAGTATTGATCAGCGAAATATCTTTTTTATCCGGTTAATACGTTTACTATATATGGACGTATTTAGACGGAAGACATTTCGCATTGAAATGCAACACACGTTTCTTTTTTTCCCACCTCTCTTTTGAAGATATGAAAAGAACATCATATTTTGTTTAACAGAGGAACATGATTCGATTTCATTTTCACTATTATCGTAAAATGTCTTCTTTTATCGCTCTCTCTCTCTCTCTCTCTCTCTCTCTCTGTATTTAAAGGTCTTTGTTCTTCACGCTTTTCTTCTTAGTCATCGAATCTCTTTCTCTCTTTCCTTGAAAATATTATAATAATTTAAAAGGACCAAGAGCCACTCAAGACAGGATTAAACAGTACGTGGCACCGCGCACGCCGCCCGCACACACACACACACACACACACACACACACACACACACACATATATATATATATATATATACATATATGTTTCGTTAAAAAAGATCGACAAGGAAGATTTTATTAATTTTTTTATTTAAATGTTCTAAAATACTTACATAATCTCTTTTTTGCATGACACAAGGAATGTAAAATGTTTCATATTTTTTGACTTTCCAAGGGCTTTTAGCAACTTCTCTGACTAATTTCTAGGATATTATGGTAATATTTTTATAATAATTTTATAATATAAACCTAGTATACTGCAACAGAAGATCCGTTGTGTTTCGGTACGATCTTATTAGCAACTCGTCAGGCGGACCCTGTGCAAAGCAAAAGATCCCTTCCAGGTAGAGGGTTACGAAGTAAGAGGCACGATTTCAAGCAAAACACTAATGTCACTAGGACGAAAGAGGCTACATTAGCAAGAACCGGAAACCCAACACTAAACAGAAAATGAGGGATAAACCTCTACATCTGTACAAAAGACGGAGGAAGATTGTTAAACGTGTGATAGATTAACTCATATATTACTATTGGGAATAAAGAAATAAATATCAATGGATAATCGTCTACTTCTGTACAAAAGACGGAGGAAGATTGTGAAGCTTGCGATAGATCAACTTCCATATTCCTATTGGGAATAAATAAATAAATATCAATGGATAATCCTCTACTTCTGTACAAAAACCGAGGAGGATTGTGAAGCTTGCGATAGATCAACTTCTCTATTCCTATTGGGAATAAATAAATAAATATGCAGTCTTTAATTTTTTTTCACTTACATTTTATTTATTAATGCTGATTGTCACATTCTTAAAGGCATAAAATATTCCAATAACACCTCGATAGCAGAAACAGAAAATAAGCTGTAATAGTTTCTACAGAAGTTAATAAAGGAAAACAAGAAGAAGGATAAGAGATCAATTTCGTAATGTCAAAATATATAGTTGTTAGCAAAGATTTAGACGGACCAACATGTACATTAAAAATTGGAGATATCAATAACAAAACAAACATAAAAATATGCGAAGCTTTTAATTGAGTACAGAAAGTGCAATAGCGTATTCAGATAGAGAAAGATGCCTTTCAAATCTAAGCTGAAAATAAAGAAATTTTATCTTCAATATGGCTGATGTAAATAGCGAGGAGAGTAACTCATTGCGTGTTCTCGGATTAACATTTTCATAAGTGGAAAAAATATATTGAATCAATTACTAAGGCTATTTCTGAAATGTTTGGTATAATATGTCGTGCTAGACTTTATTTTTCACTAAAGTCTATAAATTTAGAAATGGAACATTATCTGTGTGTGTGTGTGTGTGTCCGTTACCTATAGACTCCGAAACGGCTGAACCGATTTTCTTGAAAATTTGCGTTGTACTATAAGCGTCTGAGAGTGTTCTTCGTTAGGTTTTGTGTCGAGATACCCCTGAAAAATATCTAAAATCGATAATCGAAAAAATCGGGTTATAGAAGAAGTGGTCCGATTTTAATCAAATTTGATACACTCATAGACAAAAACATAAGAAACGATGTGCAGAAGTTTCAAGGTTGCAGTTCTTACAATAGTACAGAAAATCGATAATATATAATATATATATAAGGCAAGATGTTTGTGTGTGTGTGTCTGTTTATCTGCCTGTATGTCTGTATTTTTTTCAGCCTTTTTATTTTAGTTTTTGTTTCGGGTTTGGCTCTAAGTAGATATAATTGTAGTTCTTAGTCTCAGCCATGATACCATTTACTCAGAGGACTTATTTAGCCTTCAAAATTCAGTTTACGACGAAAAACACTTATTTGATATCGATACCAGGAAATCAAAATTTGACTTACATCCATTCATTTTATTTTCAGTTTAAGGTTTCACTTTAACTGGAAACAACTATTGCTTTTTAGTCTTTCGTGCCAACGTCCAAAGAGTCTGAGTTCCAGGACCATGGATTAGTTTTAAAGCTTCCATTATACCCGAGCAACGCCGAACTATACTGCTAGTCTTACATATTTAGAATTCTACCATTCGTTCTTTCTTTGAGTATAGCTGTTCGGATTGTTCTACAATCTCTGTTTAGAGATTTTTGATACATTTTCAATGCTATTGGACCTGGCCTGCTATCTCAGTCAATGTCCCCTCGCCTTAACGTAGATTCGCTGTGTGTTTTCCATAAAAATTTTCATTCTAATTGTTCTATGATTCATAGATTTTATAAATTTTAAGCGTAGTACTAGATAGTAATGTGGATATCAACTCGGAAGGCGAAATAGGAGATCCGAGTTCGTTTTCCAGTTGAATTCCTTGCATTCACCTACGCACAAATACACTTGGGAAAGATATTAATCCATCTCTCTCCCCCATTCAGGGGTTAAATAACATACCAGATTTAGTTCTATAGCCTTGACTGGCAACCATTCTACCGCAGAATGTAATGGTAACCTACGGTGGGATAATCTTTGGTCCAGTTAGTAATGTCGCTTTGAAGACATGATCGCCCAAGCGTGTATCAGGAATGGCACTTTTCTGACTGACTAGGTTAGCAACGAGGAAGGTTTCATCATTTTACGGATAGATGTACCCGTAAGTTCTATGCTAAGAGGTTCTTCTATCGCACTTCTCGTATGTGGAATTCTCTCCCGGCTTCTTCTTAGGCAGTCATGTTCGATTTTCAAAGCAAAAAGTAATGGCAACCTACTGCGGGATAATTTTCGGCCCAGTCAGCAATGTCTCTTTCAAGACATGATCGCCCAATCGTGTATCAAGTATGGCACTTATCTGACTGACTAGATTGGCAGCAAGTTCACATCATTTGTCGGATAGATGTAGCCGTAAGTTCTATGCTAAGAGTTTCTTCTATCGCACGTCGCGTTTGTGGAATTCTCTCCCGGCTGCTTGTTACGCAGACATGTTTGATTTTCAAACAATAAATATATTGTTAATCGTTATTTTCTGTCCTCTTCATTCTTGTTTTTTTATTGTCATCTATAAAGGGGCGTAAGACAAGGATGTATTTTTTCACCGGATCTCTTCAACTTGTACAGCGAGCCTATTATATGGAAGCTAGATGTTATGCCAGGATTTGTCTTCAGGGACCACAATTTGAACAACATAATGTACGCAGATGATATAGTGCTGATAGGAGACACGAAAAGGAAACTACAAGAAGATAGCTGAAGAGAGTGACAAGAAAAGACGATAAATAAACTGCAAGAAAACCGAATGCATGGTCATCAGCATAAAGAGAAGCCTAAAATGCCAAATACAGGTGGGGGTACAAAAATCAAGCAGGTACCAAAATTTAAATATCTAGGAAATGTTCTAACAGAACACGGAAAGTGCGACACAAAGATCCGAGGTTGAATGGGCATGGAAAAAGACGCGTTCCAGGAGTTGAATAGAATTTTAAGAAACTGGAAAATTTCGCTAGAAACAAAGAAAAATGAGTACTGGATTGCTATGTGATGTCATTCACATGACATCACATAGCAATTCAGTACTCATGTGGCAGTGAATGCTGGACAACCTTATCGACGATGAAGGAAAAACTTGAAGCAACTGAAATGTGGTTCTACAGAAGCATGGTGTGTATAAAGTGGGGATCAGTTCCATATTCCAGTCAATATATAAATTGACCCCTGAAATCATAGTTACAGCAGTTTCTATACATTACATTCCTCAGATCCAAAAGCACAAGGATGCATTCCAGAAGCTGAGTAGAGTATTAAGAAACAGGACACTTACTCTAGAAACAAAGAATAGAGTATTGGATTGCTATGTGATGTTAGTTCTTCAATATGTCAGTGAATGCTGGACAATATCATTAAAGATGAAGGAAAAACTTGAAGCAACTGAAATGTGGTTCTACAGAAGCATGGTGGGCATAAGGTGGGGGATCAGTTCCATATTACAATCAATATATAAACTGACCCCTCACTTTATGGTCACATCAGTTTCTATACAATTATATTTTTGAGATCCAAAAGCACAAAGATGCATTCCAGAAAATTGAGTACTGGATTGCTATGTGATGTCATTCTTCCATATGGCAGTGAATGCTGGACGACCTTATCAACGATGAAGGAAAAACTTGAAGAAATTAAAATTATCATGGATCCAGTATCTGAGCAATTATGAGTTTTTGGAAAGGATGGAAACAAAAATGAAATTGATACTGAGCATCAGGAAGAGACAGCTATAGTTCCTGGGACATGCAATGAGGAAGGACGGCTTGGTGAACCTGATACTAACAGGCCAGATAAAGTGAAGGCGAGACGCGTGGAATCAGCAGATAGCATATTTGAAGAGCCTGAACAGGGGGATGACAGAAAGGGGATTGTGTGTTGTTACAGGAGAAAGCGTGCTAACAGCCACCAGGTATAAAGAGACGTCGAAGGCCATGATTGTCTACGTCCTGAGGACACAAGGCATATAGAAGAAGAAGAAGATGTATACATGGTAGTTTTCCCCCATATTCTCTAACACCCAGTAATCACTTGCATCGTAGTTGCTTTACTGGCTTTGCTTGTGGTGAAATGATTAAAAAAAAAAACAAATTGAAAAATTACGAGGGAAAGAAAGAAAATGTGCTGAATAGTTATGTAATATCGGTTCTTTTATGCGACAATGAATTCTGGACAATCTGCTCGCCACTGAAAAAGCTATTTAAAACAATAGAAATGTGCTTCTACAGAAGGATGATGAGCATATCTAAACATATGATCAACGATGAAAATTTAGACAAATTAGAAATAAACTATATCATTAACACCAAAAAGAGACATTTCCAGTTTTTAGGGCATATATAAAAGGAAAGTCAGTCAGTTAAGTGCCATACGTGATACAAGTTTGGGCGATCATGTGTCGAAAGGGACATGACTGACTGGGCAGAAGATTATCCCACTGTAGGTTGCCATTGCTTTTTGCGGTAGACTGGTTGGCAACCAAGGCTATAGAACCCAATCTGTTCTGTTTATTTAACCCATAACTGGAGGGAAGAGACGCATTAATACTTTTCCCAATGGTATTTGTGCGTAAGTGAATGCAAGGAATTCAACTGGTTTCGAACTCGGTTTCTCGATTTCTCGTTCCTAGCGGATATCCTCTGCACCACAACGCATATCCAATAAAAGGAAAGTTCGTTTACTTGTATTCTTTTTTTCATTTTTATTCTTCATTTTTTTTTTACATATTCCTTTATATTTTCTTCTTTTTTTATCTTCACCCGCTCTCGACCCTCTATATGTAATACCTGTTCCATTTATTCGTCATCATCTTATGTTTTCTTCGCGCCTTTTAATCATTTCCAAGTTACCGGTTTTTTTCCCACATCCTCTTCTTCTTCTTCTTCTTCTTCTTCTTCTTCTTCTTTCACCTCACGTTCTTCTTATTCTTTTCTTGATTCTATCCTTCCTCCTTCTCCTCACCTTTTGCTTTTCTTAATGGTTTCACCCAAAGTAAGGCGGTAGCGCCACTGATTCGCAGGGGGCTATATAAGAGAGAAAGAGAAAGACAAACCACTTACAGGAGGTGTCAGAGAAAGGAGCAAGAGAAGGATGAGAATACAGGTGTGATGGCAGTTGTAAAGGTAGAGAGAAAGGAAAACATATATAGGGTGATGTCAAAAGAACTGGAGTCAAGTGTTTAAGAGATGGGTATTGACATTGCATTTAAATTCCTGGAGGTTCCAGCCATCAGGAAAGCAAGAATATGGAAGAGAGTTTCACTGGCAGGAAGTGTGAGAAAAGAAGCTGATGGAGTATAATTATCAGCTGTATTTGTTTGATCTAACTGTAAATGGGTGGGACCTCGTTGCACGAGGTCCCACACCTGTGGCAGGGTCACCAGTGACTTAAGTTCGTCGGAGCAGAAGCCATGAAAATATTAATAGAACAGACAAAGGGAAGCCACATCCCGTCGGTGAGAAAGTGGCTGGAGTCAAGCCGCCAAGTTATCTTCATCTTCTTTTTCTATTTTTACTTTTCTACCCTCTTCTCCTTCTCGCTCATCATCTTTCCCCTCATCCCTCCCGTTCATCATTTCTTCTTCTTCATCATTCGTTTCTTCTTATGTTTCGTTTTCTTCTTTTTATATTCTTATTATTCTTTACTTGTCTTCTTCTTCTTTTTCATCTTTATCCCTCTTCATTTCTTTTTTTCACAGTCTTCTTCTTTTTCTTTTTCTTATTTCAGCTTCCCTCTCTCTCTCGGCCCTCTTTATCTAATACCCGTTCTATTTATCCTCCTTCTTCTCTTTTTCTTTTTCTTCTTCTTTTCTTCTTGCCTCTGCTATCTTCTTCACCTTCGTTTTCTTAGTATAATTCTGTCTCATTATTTTACTTCCCTCCTATTTTCTTCTTCTTCTTCTTCTTCTTCTTATTATTATTATTATTATTATTATTATTATTATTATTATTTCCCTTCTTTTTTCTTCTTGCCTCTGTTATCTTCTTCACCTTCGTTTTCTTGTTATAATTCTGTCTCTTTAACATCCCTCCTGTTTTCTTCTTCTTCTTTCGTTTTCTTCTTTTTCTTCTTTCATTTTCTTCTTCTTCTTCTTCTTCTTCTTCTTCTTCTTCTTCTTCTTATTTCCCTTCTTTTTCTTCTTGCCTCTGTTATCTTCTTCACCTTCGTTTTGTTATAATTCTGTCTCTTTTGCAACCCTCCTCTTTTCTTCTTCTTCTTTCGTTTTCTTCTTATTATTCTTCTTCTCCTTCTTCTTTCCACTGTTATCTTCTTCTCCTACTTTTTCTTATTATAAGTCTGTCTCATTCTTTTACTTCCCTCCTGTTTTCTTCTTCTACTCATTCTTCTTCTTATCATTATTCAGCTTATTATGTTTTTCTGTTCCTTTTATACAATTTGTTTTTTTTTCTCATTTAGACTTCTTTCTAAACCATATTATGTTAAACTAATTTCAATCGTCTGCCTCTAATTTTCTTCTCCATCTTTTTTTCATTTTTTATTTATTTCTTTACATCCTTTCCTCAGGACTCGTTATCTTTTCCTCTCATTTCGTATGTTTTTATGCTATCTATTCTCTCTGTTTTTCCGTGGCTTCCTAATTTTCTTGCTTGCACTCTTTCGATGGGTTACTCATTTTTCTCTTCTCTTTCGCTTTACCTTCTCTTTTCATTTTTTCTCTCTCTCTCTTTCTTTCCATTGCTTATTCTCTACGCATTTCTTCCTCCTCTCCACGTCGCCCACCACCACCATTTCGCTCCCATTCGTATCGTCTTTCCCTTTTTCTTTCTTACCAACAATTCCAATATTGATTTTGTTTCAACGTCGACGCAGCCGATTTTCGAAATGCTTTCTTCCAGCGTTCTTTTGTAAAGAAACAGAAGATGAAAGAAAGAGGGGGCAGAGAAGCAAAGTGGGGGAGAGTAGGCTGGTGGCTAAGAAAAGCATTACGTCATTTCTGTAAAATACCTACGCTACAATCGTGAGATGAATTGGATATCGTTCATAATCTCTTCATTCTTAAGAATGCAGTTTTTCAATGGAAAATCATTTATTCATTCAAATGCACATTAAATACAAAAAGAATGCAAACTTTTGAAATTTCTCAAGATATATATATATATTTTGAGAAATTATATATATATATATATATATATATATTATATACAAATATATACATTAAGGATGGGACCGCATCACATGAAAAGAAATTGACACTTTCTCATGAATTTTCCTCATATATATATATATATATATATATATATATATATATATATTCTCCAAGACATCATCGATTGAAAGAGATTTTTTACGTAGATGTAGCTAATCAAGTGCTCGAAGGACAGGGGACGCTGAGATTATCGTCACCATACTAATATATATATATATATATATATATATATATATATATATATATATATCGGGATCGATTCCGCACAGAAGCAAGTGGATGTGTCTAGCTCACTGATGAGATGTGATACAGCGAAACAAGCTTGTATGTGGATGACTGATATATGTATATATATATATATAGATAGATAGATAGATAGATAGATAGATAGAGAGAGAGAGAGAGAGAGAGAGAGAGAGAGAGAGAGAGAGAGTTTTCCCAAGGAAGGCAGTAAAGCTATTGAGACACAAGTGGTAGTGATTGTAGAAGAATGACACAAAGAAACATTACTAACAAGAAAGAACAAGTTGAAGTCGGACATCCCTCGATAGGAGTGTTTGGTTATCATATATATATATATATATATATATATATATATATCTTCTGCCTCGCTGCTTTAAACAGTTATTAAAAATGTATATGGTTTCAGTTTTTTCTTAGAAGTGAGAGATAGCAAAAGAGAATATGCGATAATACATGGAAAACAAAAACAAATCATACAAAAAAAATGACAGCGATCGAAGTTGGGTATAAAGAAACAGAGAGACAGAGATAGATATACCCAGATAGAAATAGAGTAGATAGATACACAACGAAATAAAGGAACGAAAGAGTTAGATATTTGAGAAAGAGACTAATTGTGATTTTCCCAATCCCTGAATTTATCCCAGTCAGTACAGAGACTGTGATAAAATCACTTAAACATGTCAAATAGAAGACAAGTTCTACAGAACAGCCGATGTTTGACTGTGAGGTGAACTCAGGCAATGTACATTTCATCAAGAAATAACAGTTTGATACAACACTACAATAACAAAACAATGAGGAAGTGTTTCTGGCTTAGATCAAATCAAAATGAAATAGATTACTCATTTAGTTTCTCCTAATTTAGAAGTTCGCAGTGTACGACCAAAATGGATTTTTTTTAGCGGTCGCTTGATTAGTGATTTTCACTCGTTGATGTTAGTCACTGGTCGCGTTTTGGAGGTATTCGCATACTAAAGGTCATTAGCAAATCGTCCGTGCATAAAAAAACGGTCGTTAACAACAGGTATTCGTTGACAAAGTGGGTCGCATACAGGAGGTTCCACTGTATATATATATATATATATATATATATATATATATATATACAGTGGAATATATATGTAGGCAAGAGGTATTATATATATATATATATATATATATATATAATACTCCTTGCCTACACAATAAAAATGAAAATAACTAAAAAGAATAAGAAAAGCCACTACTCGCAAACAAAACCAATCCCGGAAAATATCACACCGCGCTCCTTATAAATAAAGAAAAAAAGACCCAGCCCTGATGGGTGAAGTAATGATAACGGTGTCCTCACTAAAATTTGAAGTCGGCATGAATCAGCTCAGCTAAAATGACTAATTCTTTAAACTACGTTTAACCATGCTCTATCCCTATTACGATATCCAGTAATTTACGATAAAAAATCTGTTTACTAAAAATATCTTTTATCAGTAAAAATAATGAAAAAGCAACAAATCTGGCGTAAGATATTATAATAATTTAATACTTGCCCTTTAACACCAAATCAGTCAGTTAAGGGCCATATTTAATACTCGCTTGGGCGATCATGTCTCGAAAGAGACATGACTGACTGGGCAGAAGATTATCCCACAGGAGGTTGCCATTGCTTTCTGCGGTAGACTGGTTACCAGCCAAGGCTATAGAATCCAATCTGTCCTATTATTTAGCCCGTAACTGGAGGGAAGAGACGGATTAATACCTTTTCTAAGGGTATTTGTGAGTATATGAATGCAAAGAATTCAATTGGATTTCGAACTCGGCTCCCCGATTTCTTGTTCCGAGCCCATATATGTTAGGTGCTTTTCGGCCGACTTTTCTTCAGAACAACAATCGTCGGAAAATAAAACTGAGCAGCTAATAAAATGAAATTATCCTCCAGTAGTTAAAGGCTTCAGATATATATATATATATATATATATATATATATATATATATATATATATATTGTCATCCGCAAACAGATCTGTTTCGCTGTATCACAGCTCATCAGTACGGTTAGACTCCGATTGCTTTATATCCTCAGACTGTCTTGGTTTGCTGTATCACAAATCATCGGTAAGGTCAGACATCCGTTGCTTCTTGCAGGATTGAAACCCGACCAAATTGACATCAGTCGGTGATTCTACCTCTGTGGGCGCTCGGTGGAGGAAGACGTGTTATATACACAATGTTATCACACGCCAGTAGTCGAGAGTCCAAAATTATTATGGAATGAACGATGCGTAAATGCGTGAGGGGCAACTATTTTTAAATTCTACCAACTATATATATATATATATATATATATTGTATATTTGGACAACAATCTCACTTTTTTACAGGCTTAATCGAAAATGACAGACAAGGAGTTATAAAAGAGAATACAGTTTTTAAATTACATGACCCGACAGCCAACAAGAAATGCAATACGATAAAACCTTGTTCGTCATTTTTAATCAACCTCTGTCTCTCTCTCTCTCTCTCTCTATCTTTCTCTCTCTCTCTCCCTCTCTCTCTCTCTCTCTATATATATATATATATATATTCCATTTGTCAACGAGTTATTACGCGACCTAGGTTTCATTTGCAAATCGCCTGAAGACACCACACATGGTAGAAACGTAGGTCGCGTAATAACTCGTTTACAAAAGAAAAAATATTCAAAAGTTCCTCAATAAAATTGTATTGAACACTTTTAAATACAAATGTGTACTGGTCTAATTTTATTATGACCAAATACTAAGTAATTCAACAATCAATATATACGGACTTTCTTCTTTTAATTATCTAAAACCTACAGCTTCTAATTTATTTCATAAACAGTATTTTATAATATAGCACATTATTGTAATATTCAATTAAAAATATCAAAGTTGTTGATACCCCATTTTACATTATTTTTGTTTAATGTGATCTAAACATTAATATGGTTACCAATTTCATATCAGAATGCTTTAATTGAAGCATATAATAAAATTTTCATATTCATGAAGGTCTCAAACGAGTCAACAGAAAATAAATTAAAAAAGTTATATTTTAATAAGTTATAAAGATAAAATGACGATCTTTTTAACATGTCAAGTCTCGTCAAAATGAAGATGACAGCGTCTCAACACAACTTCCTTTTATTAATTGTCTTCGAATTGCTAAAGATGATAAATTAGTTTCCTGTTGCCTTCAGCACGATTTGGAATTCGGAATTTATTTTTATCTTGTAGCCTTGATGCTTATCTCACACACTGATGTAGACTGGTCTATGTATCCATCCATCCAGTGTAGAGATGACGGACTGATGGGTGGAGGACTTCCAAGACTGAAGGCAACGACAACATTTCATCTGCTTATGGGACCGATGCTGACGATGGCAAGAGAAAACACAGGGTGAGCGGTACTTGCTTTTTTTTACACTGAGAAATAATGAAAAAAATGTTATTAGAGAAAGAAAAAAAGCAATATTAGTTAGACTCCTAAGTAATGGTTAACATTTTTAATGACAATGAATATTTAACAGACTTATCGCAAATTAAGAAAATACTTAAATAGCTGTGATTTAAAATAATATGGAAGACGACAAACAGACTAATCATTCATTTTAGCTGTTATTTAACAATTACAAGGCCTAAGAGGGACTTGAGGTAGAGGCTTAAAAAGTTGTTATTGCAAGTGTGTACAAGAAGAGAGAGAGAAAAATTAATATTTTGAGGTTATGTAGGATAGATAACGGTTAATCCTAAACTTAAAGAGGTTAAGCTGGTAGTGACCGGGGAAGCATCTTCTGTGTAGTGCGTCTTTCAATGAAATATTTCCGAGAGAGAATTTGTTTGAATTGAAGTTACTTCTTAACAATCTGAGTGGAATTTTCACTTTCATTCAGAAAGAGACGGTTGAGATTCATAGGATACGTAATCAGGATAAAAAAATTTTTTTTTAACTTTCCGAGGACACGTCGATGTCAGAGGAAGCAGTTGAGAAATTGGATAGAGGGGTAAGTACCTCACTGAGAAAAATAAATCGGACAGAGTTACGTTAGGTTTATACTTGAGGCCGTAGGTTAAAATCGTCGGATTTTTATTTAAGTATATGACTGAACAAATTCTGTTTATACTCAAATATCGGTGGAAGCTTATGATGGAGTTCCTGAACAAGATTTATATTACTGTTGACAGGTAAAAATTAATCAGGTTTAGAGTCTATAGTTAAATATTGTTCTATTTATATGTGATACTATAAGTAAATATTACTGTTTTATGCTTAAGACGACAAGTATTCATACAGCCGGTTTTCTTTTTTTACAGGTTACTACTCTTCGTGTTATAAAATAGCTTGATCCACTGACAGGGTAAGTCTTATAGAACAGTTACCATCTTGCACATTTATAAATCTACCTTTCGTCCGTGCATTGAATACTGTTGCCATATCTGGTCGGTTGCTCCCGCTATTCATCTTAAGGTTCATGGCAGAATCCATCTTGCACATATATAATCTACAATTCGTCCGTGCATTAAATACTGTTGCCATATCTGGTCGGGTGCTTCTGCTATTCATCTCGAGGTTCTCGTCAGGATCCATTTTGCACATTTATAAATCTACCATTTGTCCATGCATTGAATACTGTTGCCATATCTGATCGGGTCTTCATGCTATTCATCTCGAGGTTCTCGTCAAAATCCATCTTGCACATTTATAAATCTACCATTCGTCCGTGCATTGAATACTGTTGCCATATGTGGTTGGTTGCTTCCGCTATATATCTCGAAGATCACGATATAACCCAAAAAAGGATTTGCGAGTTAAGCAATGCTGACTTAGCAGCTCGCCTTTAATCACACTTTCACTTATATAACGTGGATTCATTCTTTTTTTTACAGATATTTTCATGGCATCTACTCTGGCAAATTTTTTTCTCTTGGCGTCCAGACAACAGGAATTTAAACGCGTTACTGGGTTGGGTTCTAGGTCCCTCTAGTTTTCTGTACAGTTACTCGAACAGTTTCTTTTACCAAACTTCCTGCTTGTGGAACTCACTTCCGTTTTAACAAAAATTTAAATGCAACGTCAACTACCTTCTTCTATCTTCTTGAATTTTGTTAATTTTTTATCCTTTCTTTAATACTCCCTTCACCCAGTCTTTTCTTTCACCGAAGGCCCCTGCAAACTGGTTATGTTCCAGCCTTGCTTGTTTTAATACTTTTATACTTTTTCTACCTTTTGTCTTTTCTCTTGGAAAGCTATGAACACTTCCGAAAAAGCATAGAGAACATACAGGAGTATTTGTACATAAGTTTCATTATTTTTATTTATTAATTTTCTTAGAGATTACAAATGGATTGTACTCTCAACAAAATTCCTTAACTCAAGATCAATCCAGCAAGTAGAAATCATCTATACGGCCCATCACTAAAGATGTTGGAAAATCTTTCAATCTCTTGCGCAACTTCACATTCCTCTCGGAGTCTGACGAGAATGAGATAGAACTAAAAGTGTAATATTGCGATTATATCTGGATTAAACTGGAACTGTTCAATCATTCTGTTTCAGTTTCTTGGGAGTTCAAAAACGTTTACACAGCCATGCTTGTAAGAAATTATCTCCCACACGAAATGTTGTTAATCTATCGCTACTCTAGTTTCATGGCAAGGGTTCAAACATAATTCCTCTGTTACACCTGTTCAGATCTTCATAGTAAGGTACCGCTATGTCACTTACACAATGTCAACTTCTTCTATATTTTTACACTAATCCAATTTTTTCTACGCTAATGTAGCTTCTTTCTACATTAATTCAACTTCTTTCTACACTGATTCTGCTTTCTACAGTAGTCTATCTTCTTTCTGCAGTAATACCACTTCTCTCTACACTAATCCTGCTTCTTTCTACACTAATCCAAATTCTTTCTACACTAATTCAGATTCGTTCTACACTAATCCAATTTGTTTCTACACTAATTCAGATACACTAATCCAAATTCATTTTTACACTAATTCAACTTCTCCGACGCCAGAGTCAACACTCCATCGACTGAATTGTATCCATCCCCACCCCTTTCGCAGATCTTAAGAAGCAACGTGGGCCCGGAAGGAATCAGAGAACAACCAGTCTGGAACATGTAGTAATCACGAAACCATCGGCCAACCCAGTATCGTGAAGATATAGTACCACACAACTAAAACAGACAAAGTAAAACCACCTAAACCTCCCAGCATTTTCTTCACAACCATCCCTGGTATTCGTACCAACTTTTGTAGCGTGGAATCTTTCCTCCACGAAAAATAAACATAACATCCTAGCGCTCTTTGAGACAAATCTTAACCCCACAATTCCCTCCTCTGATTTCTCAATTCCTGGCTACCATCACTCTTCAGGGAGGACTCTTCTGTACATATGGATGGTCTGGGTTTGACGTCCGTGAACACCTCTTTCTAGCTAGGATGACGTCTCTCGTATCCTCTGACCACCCATACACGTGTCTCCGTCTTTCCCTTCTCAAATCGGTTAACTATCTTTTCTTTTTGCATCATTTCCCTTCCTCTCTTGACTGCTCCTTGCTAGACAGTGTCTTTGACAATATAGATAAGGCTTACTTCCTCCCACCGATTCGTTGGCATATTTGTGTTTAGAGATCTTAAGGCCCACTATGGAATTCATGCCATGAACTTTGCTGTGTCTAAATCTCTTACGCAAGTCGTGGATTTCCTCACGCGCTTTCCCAGTATCTCTTCATTTCCCGCTTCTTTACTAAATCTCTGTTTCACCTCTGACCCTGACTCCTGGAAAGTCTTGTAGCTTTTCCCTCTCGGTAACTCTGATCATGATGTCGTTTCTATTAATATCTCTCTCCCTCCTAGGAGCCTCCTACCAACGGAAGTTTTATACTGCTAGAGCAGACTGGGATTCGTTCTGCAATTCTCTATGTGACGTCCCTTGGGAAATGTATTTAGTCTCCCCGTTAAGGACTGCGCTTCTGAGTTCACTTCCTGGGGGAAAACTCATATCGATGCTTTCATACCGATCATGAAATTCCATCCCAAACCGCATTCATCCCCTTTGGTTCTCTCTTGCTTACTCGGCTGCCATTACACACAGGAACCACTTCTGGTTATTTTGACCATAATAGGCGCCTATTTACCTCTGCTCGTAATAAGCGTAAGAGGATCTTGAATAAAGCTAAACTGTTGTTTGCTGACAGAATGAGGTAACGCATAGCTGCTCTCAAATTTGGCCCCAAAGACTATCGTCGGCAATGCAAACGGGTGCTGAACAACAGCTAATCCCCAGTCCTTCCCTTAAGCAATTAATTTGAGGTTCTCACGACATCTCTAGACAAGGCCGAGTGCTTTCCTCGCAGATTTTCTCCAACTCCACTTTTGACTCATCTGGAGCATCCGCACCCGGCTTTCTTCTTAGAATTGAAGCTCAACTGAATGATGTTCACATAACCCCTTCACTGGTATCTAAGATAATTTAAAAACTTGACCCCAATAAGGCGAGCGGAAGCCTCGTCATTTTCTTGAAGAAATGTTTCCCTGTACTCTCCTCTGTTCTCACTATACTTTATCATTACTGCCCTCTGTTTGTTGCTTTCTGTAAGTCTTTTCCTGTGGTTCCTATATTTAAAACCTCGGGGAAATACTTAGACATATCTAATCATCGACCTACCAGCCTCCAACCACATTTCTTCAAAATGTTAGAGTCTATTATCAATGCTGAGATCAACATTGACTGCCCATAATCTATTCTCAGACAGTATGGCTTCTGCTCTACCAGGTCTACTGCCGACATGCTAACGACCATCACAAAGTACATATACCAGACACTCAATAAGTCCAGCAAAGCTTGAGCTGTTGCCGTGAATATCTCCAGCGCAAGCTATAGGGTTATGGTATCATAGGATGCTTGCTTGTTTTGACCCATTTTTCCAATCAAAACGCATAATAAAGGTTGGCTTGATCGGGCATACCTCCGCATCCTGCCACACGAATGCTGATGTCCCCCGGAGCTTTATCCTAAGCCTGACTTTCTTTCTGATCTTCATAAATGATCTACCTGATGTGACTAAATCCCAATTAAGCATCTACAATCAGGACATTACCATTTACTGCTGCTCCAGTAAGAAATCTGGCGAAGCGGCCAAACATAACCTTGAGAAAGAACCGCAAGCAGTGGTGGAATGTGGTAAGAAGAGCCTTTTAAATTTTAAAATTCCGAATACAAATATGTGAGCAAATGGGTGGGAGGAAGTAGCCTTGTCTATATTGTCAGAAATGCTGTCTAGAAGGAAGCAGTCGGGAGAGGAGCGGGAACGGTAAAGAAAGAAAAAGTTGCTAACCGAATTGAGAAGTGACAGACGGAGATATACATATTGGTGGACAGGGGATTCGAGCGATGTCGCCCTATCTACAGGAAGGTGTTCACAAATGTAGAACCCCAGCCCATGCATATGGACAGTGGAATCCTTCCTTAAGAGATCGAGAAGTCAGACGAGGGAATTGATGAGTTGAGGTTAGTCTCACGGAATGTTAGGATGTCAGAGGACTTTTCGTGGAGAAAAGCTTCTACACTACAAAAGTTAGTACGAATGCCCCGGATGTTAGTAAAAGAAATGTTAAGAGATTTTGGTGATTTGAGTTTGACTAGTGTAGAATTTTTTCATTTTGTTTTTTTATATTAAGGATTTTTGGTAGGGGGGACCTTGAGTGGAGGATGCAGGCGGTCATAATCCACGATATGCGCTGGGAGGGAAACTGGCTTGGGCTGCAACAAGGTGTGGCCTCGGGGTTGCCCACCGAAAGCGCTTGCAAGGACACTTATCCATCGCGACATGGCACTAAAAGAACCCCAATATTATGCAACGGTTGATCAGAGCAGCCGCTAAGCAAGAGTAAGTGCTCCTAACTACCATTCGGAAGCAGCAACAAGGCGACTCCCAACCCGGTACCCTCACAATGACGAGACGTTTCCACCATCTTAGGAAAATCACAGAAGCATTAATACTGAGGTCTGAGGAGAGAAACAAGAAAGCCGGAAACCACATCCTAATCAGGTAACAAAGGATGAGCTTCTACACCTGTTTAATAGAGGTGGGTGGATTATGAATCGGACGATAATTTGGTCTATCTACTCCAATAAAGTTTGGTCTATCTACTCCAATAAAGTTTGGTCTATCTACTCCAATAAAGTTTGGTCTATCTACTCCAATCAAGTTTGGTCTATCTACTCCAATAAAGTTTGGTTTATCTACTCCAATAAAGTTTGGTCTATCTACTCCAATAAAGTTTGGTTTATCTACTCCAATAAAGTTTGGTCTATCTACTCCAATAAAGTTTGGTCTATCTACTCCAATAAAGTTTGGTCTATCTACTCCAATAAAGTTTGGTCTATCTACTCCAATAAAGTTTGGTCTATCTACTCCAATCAAGTTTGGTCTATCTACTCCAATAAAGTTTGGTTTATCTACTCCAATAAAGTTTGGTCTATCTACTCCAATAAAGTTTGGTCTATCTACTCCAATCAAGTTTGGTCTATCTACTCCAATAAAGTTTGGTTTATCTACTCCAATAAAGTTTGGTCTATCTACTCCAATAAAGTTTGGTCTATCTACTCCAATAAAGTTTGGTCTATCGACTCCAATAAACTTTGGTCTATCGACTCTAATGTAGTAACGAGACTTACTTTATGGAAATACTTGTTGTTGAAGAGTAACTATGATCAACTTTTTTCATCTGCCTGATATACAATTATTATTCCTCTCTTTGCTTCTAGTCAGTATGTGCTCTAGCTTGGATGGCACTTTCGCCTTGGGATTAGTGAACAATATTATAAAAGTATTATGCTTTCAGAGATTTTTAGAATTCTTTTTCAGATATTATTTTCTGGTCGGTAAACATATACACACACACTATTCAGACTGCTCTTCATTGTTCTGTTTATGACGTTTCAGCTGTTGTTTTCTCCGGGCTTCTTCAGGCGATAGGAATGTAGAACATAACACTTTATTTCGATCACTCTGGTATATCATTTTCATTCCATGTGTGAAACGTCGAAAACAACGCAGTAAAGATGAGGATAACAGTCCGAACAGTGTGAATAATGTAAATACTAACTCATCTCAAAAGTATAAGCAAATATTGGTCTCTAAGTTGACTAAGATGAACACAGTACTTGGTATAGCAAAACTAGCAAGAAACATATCGATCATTGACTTGAATTTATTGACTTTTCTATTTGTTTTGTCTGTTGAATTTCTCGACTATGTACAGCTATTTCAGCCACTATGCAAAACTCTGAATGTGAAATAATTTTGAAACTAGAAATTTTATTAACGTCAATGAATCAGGGAATTTTTTTTATTCTTAAAGAAAACAAAATTCGATATGAATAAAAATAAATGCATTATAAAAAATTATTTAAAGAGAGCATTTTTTGAAATTAAAAAATGTGAACAAAATTGGGAATCAAAATTGGACAGCAAATTATGCCAAATAATAAAGAAAACGATGTAAGCAAAATATTCAACATGAATTACAAAAAATATATATATATATATTTATTCACATTTTTTTCTGAAGACAAGGTTAATACAGAAATATTCCAATCATTTTATGTAAGCGAATAATATCCTAACAAGGGAAACATCATCTTAGTCCCCTTTAAAATATTCACCTTCAGGAAATATGCAAAATTATTTTTAGGAATCGCCATTATTTCTGTTGAATTCAGTATCCTTAAAAGTGTTCAGTGATAATTTTAGCTCTGTAAAAAATCAGTAATCGGACTATTGTACTTTTTAAACTTTGATGTTCCCCCAGTACCAGGCCTGGGATTTACTTGAGGTAGGGTTTACAGAGTAAGAGGCAAAGTTCATGCAGACATACACTACCGGCCATAATTATTAGGGAACCTTATTTTTCTTTATAAGAAATGATGTATTTCATACTATTTCAGTATTTATTGTCAAATGAAAATAGCATGGTTGTTTTGCCATTATTACTTTGCAAGATTTTACAAGGCAAGGAATCAAAAATGAACTCGTCCGAATCACCCCAAATTTTCTTCATTCTTTCATTGATGAAACTGCAGTATGGGTTAATATCAAATATTTCTAAATTTATTTGATGCACATGTTATTGTGAAATATTAACAAAATAACCTTTCTATTTTCAATTACAATTATTTACTTGGCAATAAATACTAAAAAATAGTATGAAATACATCATTTTTAATACACTGGGGTTGCCTAATGATTATGGCCGGTAGTGTATGTGAAAGATAACGGTTAACATTAGATTTGAACAGGTTCAGAATTTAGTGACCAGAGGCACATCCTCATAAGAGCCAGTTACACATAGTAAAGATTAGCAGCAAGAAGCTCTTCAAGTGGAACTTTTCACTATTGGAGTACGTAGGGATTGAGGATTGTTCGCTAAAATGCGCATAACATGGCGGGTCCTAGTTATGAACTTGCCCAACTAAGGAACGTTGTTCGTCGGAGAACTTTCCATGGAAGTCGCGATAATAAGAGGCTGGCGACATTTCGGCTGAGAGAGAAAGTGGGGGCTTCAGGGTGGAGATGCTTTGCTATCGAGACTGGAAAGTGAGGAATGTGCATTTCCTGCTTATTTTCGGCCTTATTTGGTAGAGGATAATACGATGAATCAGGTACTACTGCAGTGATACAGAGAACCGATTATTGTTCCAAAATATTCGGCAATGGATCGTATGTACGAGTTTCACATGATGCTTGGGTTGAGTTTGAGGGCCGGTAGTCGCTCAAGGCAATAGACCTCCATAAAGGGAATATCGATTGATCGTGACTCATGATATTTCAGGGTCCATCAGTGTCCCTAACAACACGCGTGGCCGATCACGTATCTCCAGGCAACAAATGTAACTGATGAATGAATTGTACAATGGATCGTATGTACGAGTTTCACTTGAGGGTTGGGTTGAGTTTGAGGGTCGGTAGTCGCTCAAGGCAATAGGCCTCCCTCAGGGAACATCCGTTGATCGTGACTCATGATATTTCAGGGTTCATCAGTGATAATTTGTTATATTAGAAGAAAGTGTCCCTAACGACACGTGTGGTCGAACACGTATCTCCAGGCAACAAATGTAACCGTTAAATGGACTGTGCTAATGTGAACATAAATATTTAGTATATAAAGCCCTAAGACAGATGTCTGAGTGTATTCTAAGATGTGCATTGGCACCACAATATAGTGTAAACTTGTTTCGCTAGTTCAATTATGAATGAATAGTGAGTTTAATCCTCACTTGAAGCTCCATAGTTCCAGCCCTGTGCCATGTCTACGCTACGCTTAGAAAAGGGCACCTCGACGTGGTGTAATTTTTAGTAAGTTTGTCTCGCTAGAAACTGTTACAAATTGGTAATGATCTACAAATGGGTAGTATAGTTAAATTCAGTCTCCACAAAGAAATATTCTTACAATTAAATTATGTTTCGTCTTTAAATAAACCACAAAGGGTTGACAAGCCGTAAAAAAAGATCTAAATCTATACTTACAATGGAAATGATTCTCGAGGTAAGGAAACTGATGTTGCTTACATGACTAACCTGATTTTTAAATAAGTCTTGACAAACGAAAAAGAATCAAACAAATTAGAAGGCTGAACAGAACAGAAATTCATTGGTGGCCAGATAAACGTCCGTGTAGCTTACAGCGTCGCGTAGAGGAAGTTAAAGGAATAATTCCTAGAAGAATAAGAAGCAAAAACGAATTGAAAATGGTATATATATATATATATATATATATATATATATATATATATATATATATACGTGTGTGTGTGTTAATCATTTATATTTTTCTTGTTTTCTTTAAGCCGCGATATAATGTCTGAATGGAATTAGGAATGAACCGATTTTCGAGAGAATTAAGTAAGAAAAGGCGGGCGGCGTAGTCACATGATTCGGCCAGAGTGAACAAAATCTGTGTCTACCTTTTCTATGAAATCGAACCAATTCAATTAAACTGAAAGATCTGTCGCCGAATTACTACGATTTCAATATTTTTTTCTTTTTTCCATACGCCCATTCTTTTGTTTACTGATGCTTACTTGTACGCTCAAACACACACACACACACACACACGCACACACACACACACACGCGCGCGCACACACAAACACACACACACTGACAAACACACACACACACGAACACACACACAAACACATACACACACACGCGCACACACACACACACACACACACAAACACACACACACGCGCACACACACACACACACACGCGTGCACACACATGCACACACACACAAACACACACACACTGACAAACACAAACACACACACACACACACGCGCGCACACACATGCACACACACACACAAACACACACACACTGACAAACACAAACACACACGAACACACACACAAACACACACACAAACACACACACACACACACACGCACATAAACACACACACACACCCACAAACACACACACACACACGCGCGCACACACACGCGCGCACACACACTCATGTACATATATCTATATTTATATGTGATAAAATATAATTTTAAGGTATGCTATATTCATAGACTAATATGTTGACTAACAGGGATAGAACCTATGTAAATATAAAAGTGGACATTGAAGTCAACACCTAGCGGCGACAGTCTGCTTCATGCTTAAACGCAATAATCAGACAACATATTGAATTTTAAGCATGCGTGTGCTTACTTTCTTTTTAAATCTATGTGTTCTTCCACTTCCTATTGTTCTGAAACATGAAATATTTACGTGGAGATATAATGCTTTTATGAACCATTGTAATCACAACATACACCAACTTAAACAAGAAAACCCCTCAGAAGATTTGCAGGAGATTCCGAAGTCGACTGGCGGCTGTGGTTAAAGGAAATGGTGATTTTATTGAATTTATTTATTCTTTAGTATTTCAAGATGTTTTGTGTCATTTTGCTAAATATATCTGTTAAAACAAGGTCAATGTTATTTCCATTTTTGCGCTGTTTATACGACAATTCATCCAACGCACTAGATAGATAGATAGATAGATAGATAGATAGATAGATAGATAGATAGATAGATAGATAGATAAGGGATAGAACAGACTGGGATAGATAGATAGATAGATAGATAGATAGATAGATAGATAGATAGATATGAATAGACTGGGATAAGATAGATAGATAGATAGATAGATAGATAGATAGATAGATAGATAATGAACAGACTGGGATAGATAGATAGATAGATAGATAGATAGATAGATAGATAGATAGATAGATATACTGAGACAGATATATATATATATATAGAGAGAGAGAGACATACTATGAGACATAGATAGATAGATAGATAGATAGATAGATAGATAGATACGAACAGACTGAGATAGATAGATAGATAGATAGATAGATAATGAGAGACTTATATACTGAGATATATATATATATATATATGTATATATATATATATATATATATAGACATATTATGAGATATAGATAAGTATATATTGAAATAGATAGATAAATAAATAGATAGATAGATAGGCAGATAGATAGATAATGAACAGACTGGGATATATATATATATATATATATATAGATAGATAGATAGATAGATAGATAGATAGATAGATAGATAGATAGATAGATAGATTATGCTTCAATTGATTGGTTTCAGGAGTAAATAAAATATTGTATTTGAATAGTCTTTCGAAGTTTATAAAATCCTGGGAAATGTCAACGCTAAATCAATTGCCCGACCATTTGTCGGATTTCAAACATCAAATTTAACTCAATTTCAAGCTCCTCGGTTTGATCTGTTTCTTTTCCCATCTCTTTCGATTCGCTTTCTGTTTGTACGAACAACTAAAACTCTTATCGATGATTTCATCTATGACTGAATTCTGATTTAGAAAATGTAATTATATATATAAAAGGCAACCTGTCAGTCTGTGTGTGACTGTTCTCTATGCGCGCGTACATTTTTGATGTTACGCCATTCAAACTTTCTAGGGAGACATATCTACAGGGAAGCCAGGTCGACACATATTTTTGAGTTTTAAGCTCAGCAATTTTCCATTTCGCACTTTTTGGCCAATAGAGCCGATTCTTTACATTTGCTCCGTAAAACATATAAGATCTAAGACGGTTGTCACATTCCGTCACAGAAATCAAATCACGTGTCAAACGCGACTAAAATATTTTTAATAAAAAAAATGATCTTTATAATCAATTTTAATTCCGCCGTTTTAAAAAGCCATTTGGTTAACGAAAAAAAGTGAATATTTTTCCCCGTAATTTTGAAACAAAAGGAATTTAAAAAAAAAATGTGTTTTTTCAAACAAAAACAAAATATGTAGAAAAAAAGTGCCAATGGTTAATTTAATTATTTAAGTTTTTTTTTTCAGATTTAATATTTCATACTTCAGAAAATAAAATTTAAAAAATTTGCTGAATATTTCATGCAGGAAATCAACTTTTTGTAAATCGTGTGGCATAAATGTAATTTTTTCCTCTAAAATTAAATGTCTACATTTTTAAACATTCTTCGAAAATTTCTGAACTGAGAGCGTAATAGTTTTTATATTTCTAATTTCAGTAAAACAAAATAAATAATTTTTATTTTTATGTTAAATTCATTTAGTCAACAAAAAATGTAAACATAAACAAACGCAATGTTGTTTCCAATGTCACACAAAACATTAAATCACGTTTACGCAAAACAAATAAAAATAGATTTTTTTAATGCTGAAAATGGTTACTAACAGCCTCAGCTCTCCTTTCCAACTTTCAAGAAATCATTTCCATCTACTTTCATTGGCATCTTCTCCTACTACTAAAATGTGCTGAGTTGCATGAGCAACGTCGGCCTATGATGCTAGTATAATATATATTCAACTTTCACATTGAACATAATGTGACACGATAACTAGGCAAATATGTATTTTATTATAATAGATTAAAATAGAAAATGGTTAAAAATAGAAAATAGTTTAAAAACATATTTAACAAAAGTGAAAAAAGAAGTGGAAAAAATAAATAAATCAACGCTTTTTCTTTTGTGAGGAAAATTGTGGAAGAGACAACGGTATCCGATTACTGTTTTAAATCCTACCGCTCTTCCGGTAAATATTTGACTCGGTGATTTAATGTGATAAAGAGATAAAGTTCAGGAGGTTGGTTTTCAAATAACCAGGTCAAAGGCTGTCTTTTACTGTATCTTGACCACACATTAAGAATTTTCCGGCGGAAGCTTTATTAAGATAAAAAAAAAGATAACTGAAATTTCAGACTTACAGTCGCCAATGTTTATCACAGGTGGTCTAAAGCATTTCCGGATTTCCGGATTTCCGGATTCATTTTAAATAAATAGAGTAGAGTTAGTTTCAAGTCAGTTCAGCCGGGCGAGTGCTTGAAGTAAGAATCTCCGTTCGTCTTGAGTCGGTCAGTTCGGCATTTGATCTCCATTAATTAGAGTTAGAGCTGTGTGTCACATTCGCCTGCCCCAACCGAAAAGACTAACTCTAAACGAAATAAAACATCGTTTCAACTCATCCAAGTTGTGGAAGTTCGTTCCTTATAGTTTAATCTTGTACCCCCAGCTTGAGGCTCCGACTTTTTCAACAAACTCCCGGCAAACATCACAGCGTGGAGAACGGCCGCCGGAGAAATTGTTCGGACAGTCCCCCCTGGGGTGTTACAATTAACTACTACATATTCTTGTTATTCTTTCCTTTTAATAAACGTATACTTTACCATAAAAAATGTATATATTTTATTCTCCCACAATTAGACACATTCCAACTTTTTGCTGACAACATGAAAAACTTCTGATGATAACGAAAATAACCTTTTGATGATAATTCTAGATAAAACTTGTAAGTTGTAGTGAGTTCGGTTATGTCTGACACAAGGCCGAATTAAAAACAAAAACATTAACCATCTCCTTATATCTTCATATTATAAAAAACGGTGGATAATTAATTCTAATTAAATTCGAGTAAGATAATATTTCTTTGGACGGAGCTATAGAAATCTAACCTTTTTTTTCTTACAAGAAAGCAAGATGCACCAATTCGCTTCACGTTTCCAAAATCAGGAACAGTTTTGAAATCTTGCCCAAAGCAGCTTTCATCTGAAGTCCACAAACGAATGCATTTAGATACTCATGGCAGATTACCCATAAATAACCCCAACAAAGCCTCGAGATACAAATATCAAAGGAAAACCTCTATACGATCCGCTCGTGTAAGGAAGACATAGATTTATACTGACTATACGGATGTCTATTTACTAACCCGAGAATTCTTATTTGCAGTATGCGGATGTGAGTTCGTTGAAACTGTTCTTAAAATATGCGGTATCTGGCGGGCGGAAAGAGACGGAAATTATCTTTTATTTCTTCTGTTATAAAGTTGGCAAAAAGGTGTGACACTGTTTCAAGAGGGTGAGATATGTATGCAACAATGAAATGATACCATTGTACCTACCTCGTCTAATATTGCGTCACTACTTCCTAGATACGCAAAATAAACCTCATAATCTTTTCGGCGAATGTAGAACTAATACTTTCAAAAGTCCATAAACTGATTTCAAGATTTATCTGCGAAATTGTGTTCTGGCATTAATCATATCGAATCCGGTTGACATTGAAGAAACTCACTCTAAATACGTTTGTTCCCATGAAAGACTGGTGTGTTGGTAAGAAAACGTTGAATAAGAGTCGAAGTACGGCTAGTCATGTTGTTTATGTTAGTGTTTAGTTTTTAAACACATCTTTAAAAGTCATCTAAGAATGCTGTCTTTAAAATCGCTGATTTTACAAACCTGTACGAAATATTTCCTGCCGAGCAACATGCTTAGCTAATTCATTTGTTTATATTTTGTGTATACTCTCTATATTTCTTTGGTTTATACTGTTTATATTATATATTAGAATAATATATAGTGCAAAAAATTGCAACAGAAACGGTGAAAAACATACTTCAGGAGACTCCAGCATGAACTTCTGCGGAACAACCATCAGCAACACAGCAGCACACATCTCGGCATAAAATGCTGACGCAACAAGGATTGGATACCGTGAATTTTCCTTCTCATCTATTGATGGAAGGCTGCTGCTCAGACCCCTATACCCATAAATATTCACACACACACACACACACACACGCACGCACACATATATATATATAATTACGAATCAATTGTATATTGCGGCACGAAAATTTGGTTATGCAAATGAATTACATTTAAGCCATTTAAATGTAAATCATTTGCACAATCAACATCCAACATTGCCTGATGAAGAGAATCTATCACAAAACATAGAAATTTCTGTGTCGCAATGTACAATTAATTCAGAATAATATGATTATATTAAGCTCTATAATATTTATTATATTGATAATAAAACAAATGCCGGGTTACTCAAAATAGTAAAACCTTGAGGCAGACACGTTATTTCATGGTAAATCGGAAGTTTAGGCCTGTTTCAGGTGAACAATCATCAGCTTCCGTCTTTATTTTACAAAGGATTTTACACGAATGAAATTCACAAAGACCTTAAAACATGAATAAAAATAACGGTCGCTCCCTTAAAAGAGAAAATTTAAGAAAAAATATATCAGTTCGCCGAACACACACACACATATTCATACATAAGCATATATATATACGCAACATATAATCAGAGGACACACATATTCATACATAAGCATATATATATACGCAACATATAATCAGAGGACACACATATTCATACATAAGCATATATATATACGCAACATATAATCAGAGGACACACATATTCATACATAAGCATATATATATACGCAACATATAATCAGAGGACACACATATTCATACATAAGCATATATATATACGCAACATATAATCAGAGGACACATATTCATACATAGCATATATATATACGCAACATATAATCAGAGGACACACATATTCATACATAAGCATATATATATACGCAACATATAATCAGAGGACACACATATTCATACATAAGCATATATATATACGCAACATATAATCTAGAGGACACACATATTCATACATAAGCATATATATATACGCAACATATAATCAGAGGACACACATATTCATACATAAGCATATATATATACGCAACATATAATCAGAGGACACACATATTCATACATAAGCATATATATATACGCAACATATAATCAGAGGACACATATTCATACATAAGCATATATATATACGCAACATATAATCAGAGGACACACATATTCATACATAAGCATATATATATATACGCAACATATAATCAGAGGACACACATATTCATTCATAAGCATATATATATACGCAACATATAATCAGAGGACACACATATTCATACATAAGCATATATATATACGCAACATATAATCAGAGGACACACATATTCATACATAAGCATATATATATACGCAACATATAATCAGAGGACACACATATTCATACATAAGCATATATATATACGCAACATATAATCAGAGGACACACATATTCATACATAAGCATATATATATACGCAACATATAATCAGAGGACACATACATATTCATACATAAGCATATATATATACGCAACATATAATCAGAGGACACACATATTCATACATAAGCATATATATATACGCAACATATAATCAGAGGACACACATATTCATACATAAGCATATATATATACGCAACATATAATCAAAGGACACGCGTAGCGGCGGATGTCAACAAACGTTCGAAGATACATTCAGTCTGACAGTTGGATTGCAGACCCGTAGATTTGAAACGCAAAGAAAGTGAGTTAGGTGAGAGAGAGAGAGAGAGAGAGAGAGAGAGAGAGAGAGAGAGAGAGAGAGAGGAGAGAGAGAGAGAGAGAGAGCTAACTATCTTAAATCGTAAACGAAAAGGGAAGAAGAAGAAAGAAGAGAGGAATGAATTTAAAATAGAAAGAAAAGAGAAAATAAATATAAATAAATCATATAAATTAACAGTGAAAGAAACTGGAGCTATGTGTTGTGATCACAAAATACTCACACTATTATATAAACAAAATTTTACTAATTATACAATCAACAAAACAAATATAATACAATATAACCAGGTATCAAATGTATTAAACACGCTTAAATTTTTGATCGCGAGTGTATATACACGCAACATAAAATCAGAGGACACGCGTAGCGGCCAATGTCGACAAAAGTTCGAAGATACATTCGTCTAACATTTAGGTTGCAGACCCGTGGATTTGAAACGTAAAGAAAGTGGGTTAAGTGAGAAAGAGAGAGAGTGAGAGAGAAAGAGAGAGAGAGAGATATAGAGGGAGAGCGTTAAAAAGAAAGGGTAAGTATCTTGAAGCGTAAACGAAAAGAGAAGAAGAAAAAAAGAAAAATGGAGCAGAGGAATAAATTTAGATTAGATAGAAAGAAAAGATGATAGAATAAAAAAAAAAGAAAGAAAATACAAAAGAAAATAAAAATTAAAGAGACAATATGAGTTAACGGTAAAAAAAAATTGGAGTCTAAAAACTAAAAATATATATAAAGAGATAATAGTTAATCTGTTTTTTTTTTATTTTTATAAGCGTTTCACCCTGAGCAAGGCATGTCACTGCCACTACTGCGCAGGGGGCTACATAGAGTGGAGAAAGGATGATTAAATATAGGAAATGTCAGAGGGTGGGTGATAGGCGGGTAAGGATACCGAGAATGAGGGTTGGGTAGATGAGAGTGTTCTGAAAATAATTGGGAGTTAATGTGATAGGAGGTGTCTATTGACCCTACATTTAAACACCTGGAGATTGTAGCTGTCGAGAAAGCAGACTTGTGGAAGGAAGTTCCACAGACAAGAAGCGCGAGAAAAGAAGCTGTTGGAGTAGAATTTACGGTTACATCTTATTTGTTTAACGGTAAAAGGGTGGGATCACAAAATACTCACACTATTATATAAACAAAATTATACTAATTATACAATCAACAAAATAAATATAATACCATATAAAATTAAAATAATTTTAAAATTTTAATTTAAAACTAAGCCTAATTATTTTATTTAAATTTAGTTGTTTAAACTTAATTATTAAGTTTAAAAATAAATTTACATATTACAAGTGAAAGGGTAAGAATTTGGATTTTTAAAAAAAACTAAGAAAATTAAACAATTAAGATATGATAGTTAATAAATTCGCTTTAGTCATAATTACCCCCACACCACTATATAATCAAAATTATACTAATTATTCGGTTAACAATGCAATAAAAATAATAATACCATAATGTTGGGAAATTTTTCGGTCAACAGTACAGTTATAATACCGTATAACTTTAATAATGTAAAAAACATATATACATAAAAAACATAAAACATAAAAAACATAAATATATATAAACACATAAATATAAAAAACATAAAGCATAAAATTAAAACATAAAATCATATATATATATATATATATATATATATATATATATACAATAGGCCTCCGTCGGTCAGAGTTGACCAATGGTAGCATCTTAGTTGTCTACTCGGCTGGAGCATCGGCGTCTGTGCATTTATGTTTTGTTTCTGGTTTGTCGGAGCTGTCATTTTGCTGTCTGTGAACCTGCCTCTCTATGGCGACTTGTGTCAGTTGCTCCTCCCCTGTTTTAAGTTGTTGGGCCAGGGTTCCTCTCCAAATGCTCCGGTCGATTGCTACGCTCTCCCATACTCCGTGTTGATGCCCATAGCCTTCATATCGCGTTTTATGATGTCACAATACCGCAGCTATGAACACCCAGTGGGTCCTCTTTCAGAGGCCAGCTCTCCATACAGGAGGTCTTTTGGAATGCGACCGTATGGCATGCGGTGGACATGACCTAGCCAGTGACGTCTGCGCTGTTTAAAGAGTGTGAACATAGTGGGAAGATCCGCACGAGACAGGACTTTAGTGTTCAGCACCTTGGCATGAGATTCCCAATATGCGTCGAATACTTATATATATATATTCATGCATACATACATACTTACACATATATACATACTTGTACATGTATAAATATAACACGCAAAAGAGTGGAACAACAAAAATTAGGTGATCGTTCCACGCTCCTCAATAACTTAAATCTCGGGATCAAATCGACACGAGACTCTATCATCATCATATAACATACTATAATAAAATTAGTATATATAATAGTTTATGATATACACAATACGATGGATGAATTGACGCCGAAATTACGCAAAAATAAAATAGCACTGTTGTGTATTCCGGGTGAGGATCCGCACAAAATAATGAATAAGAAAACAGATATTTGAGATAGGAAAATAGGTTATATTAAACGTAAAGATTCAAACTTGAACGCAGATTAGTAATCCAGGAATACGATTTATTAGGAATATATATATATATATATATATATATATATATATATATATATATATATAAGTCTCTGTAGTGAAGCCGTGCTGGAATTAGTATGCTCGTTTATTGCTATTCTGGCTGAGTGGAGCTCAGAGCTACTATGACTACTGACGCGGTATTTTCTGTGTAACTTCGATATCGTATGGTAACTTACGGAGCAGTCTCTGTTCTCTCTATGGCAGGATTATATGTATACTCATATCGAGTCTATTATCATAGAAAAAGGGGAGGTCCCAAAACAGCACGAACATTACATTTTAACAGATATACTCTCCTGCTTTCGTAGCATGGTATAGAGCCTTGTAACCAGACATAGGGTCTTCCAGCAGCCAACCTCTTGATCCAGGAAAGCACTACCTTCTCAAAGCACTTGATATAGGATAAACTACGAAACAATATTATTTACAATTTTACATACCCTTTGAAAACCTTATTTCGTAAATAATTATATCGGCCATACAACGACGAAATTGACACGATGATTCACGCTGCATATCGTTGAACGGAGCTCAACGATCTCATTTAAACCGACACGGAGACCTTACCAAAACTAATTACCTATTTGTTGACAACACAAATATGATAGCATTACCTACATTAAAACAAAGACTAAAAGTAAACGAGGCATTATTAATAAAAATGAAAAATCCACGTCGACGTAGGATAATATGTATATTTGCCAATAGTTATTAGCTGGGTTTATATGACATTGAACAGTTTTATTTTTACCTGAATAATATTTTTACACATGTGAGTATTCCCATATGTATATTTATTAGTTCACATGCCTATATATATATATATTTATTGTAAATTATGTTTTAGAATATGTATATGATTTTTTCTATATATGTCCTCTTTTCTACAATCATATGGTTGTTTCAGTGTTTGGACGCAAACACATCAAGTCTTTTGAAAGTCTAACCAGGTTCTTCAAAGGTCTAACGGTCAAAACGAAAGACACTTCCACTTTATTATCAATGACCACACCAACCCCCACGACAACAACGAACCAAATATAAACAGAGAATGATTCCAAACCTTTATTTCCCCCGAAGAGGTGTTTAAATCCAAACACTGAAACAACCATATGATTGTAGAGAAGAGGACATATATAGAAGAAATTATGTACATGTTCTAAAACATAATTTATAATAAATATTCACAGCTCTATACATCATATATCGAGCACTGTTTTAAATTAATGTTTTTGACGGGAAAAAATTTTCTTTTCTCTCCTCATTCTATACTCACTCGGATATATATATATATATATATATATATATATATATATATATATTAAAAAAGGATTAATTCAAAGATGTTGGATGGCCATTTCGATATGAAGATCCCTACGGGGGATAACACATCACCTCAGCAACAGAAAAATACTTTCAGAAACTGGAGAAAAAATAGTCTAATTTTCCTTTTTAAATAGATTTGCAAAGAAATTAAAAAAGAAAATAAAAAGGAAAAATAAAGGAAAAGAAAAAGAAAAAGAAAAACATAAAATAATATCAAATAAACAAGAAAAGAAAAAATTGACATCGTCTGGGTTCGTAAAAGAAGGAAAGAGAATTGTAACTAAAAATTAACAGACAGCCGTGTTAAATCGACGTAAGGTTAAGCAACACGGAAAAAACGTGGGAGATAAGAGAGATAAAGGAAGGAAGGAAGGGAAAAAGAAAAGAAAAGAAAGAAAATTTTTAAAAAATATTACAGACGCAGGACAAATTCAAAAACCTAACTTCCCAAAAACGTTGAAGTATTATATTTGCTCTGTAATATTTTGTTACATGGAGCTCTCTTCCTGTATCATTTTTTAATATTAAAATACAATTTTTAATATTAATTAGGATCGGTTTTTTGGAATTTACCTTCCTGCTTTTTTCCCTCGGATTGAAGTATCTGAATTAAAATATATATATATATATATATATATATATATATATATATATATATATATATAGGCAGCATTTTATCATTAATGCACGTTTCATTAAATAACATAGACAAGTTTTGTTTATATTTGTTGTTGCTTGGAAATCTTCCAAATCTTGGAAAAAAAGTTTGTCCTTATGGTTTGCCCGTGTGCCTAATATATAATGTAATTTGACATCTTTGAAAGTGGCTTATGTAAGCCGAAAGCTTACATTGGGTTATTAAAAAATGTACATAAAATAAATGGACAAAACTTGTCTATATTATTTAATGTAACATGCATTGATATATATATATATATTGAAAAGTTAATGACGATGCTTGAAAAAAATATTGGTCGATGTATAATTAATATATGCTATTTACTACTAATAAATATAGATTTTGTGGCCCAGTTTTATTGTAAAATTTGGAGATTCTTGCATGAAGATGTTGAACAGATTTCAATCCGCCATGCCACGTACATACAACTCAGATTTGTGCTAAACACTTGGTCAAGTGTAACCATAAAAACAAATATATACAATAATGAATGAAAGTGTTCTAAGACTTTATGTAACTTTAATTTTGAAAGTTGCGCGTTGATAAGTGATCTCTGTTAAAAATCAGGTCATAAAAGAACTATTTATAAATGATGTATATATATATGATTATATGTAATGCATATACGGAGAGATCTCTCATTCAGAGTTCTGTTTGTACATCACCTGATGTTATAATGGCAGTCCAGATAATGTCGCGTTAACAAATTAAACTACGTCCCGAGAACACAGCCAAGAATAAATATATAGTTTTATTGTTCTTTATATATAAATATTCATATAAAACTGGGTACTCTTTTTTTGTATAGCCTTCATATATATATATATATATATATTTCACTCATCCACATACAAGCCTGTTTCGCAGCTCACCAGAGTGGCTAGACACATCCACTCACTTCTGGCCGGGATCGAAACTCGATCGATTTGGTGTCAGTCAGTGTTGCTACCCCCTAAGCCATAGGCGCATGGAATCAGAAAAGGGAAATTTTAACGTGTTGTATATGAGCAGTGTATGCATGCATACACAAGCCAATTACCGAACGAACTCGATTCATTTCTGATAAGTCACGTATATATATATATATATATATATATATATATATATATATATATATACTTTATCATAACAAGTCAGATTGTCATACTCAGACTTTTTGGTTTGTCATTTTCATTTTTGTAAAGACCTTTCTCGTTTGAAGCGATTGATATAACTTTGGCAATTTCTATTCTTTAAAGAATATATATAAGAAAAACAGGATTTTTGACATTAAAGATGCCCGAACAGTTTGATAAAGTCTATAAAAAAGACTTCATTGAAAGTTTCCTTTTTTATCTAAGATTTATCGCAACTTTACACTCTGTCTGATTCATGTTTTCTTCAGCTGTGTAAGCGAACCCCACCTCACCATGAGTAATGTGTTTATACCAACCAAGTATTTGTCTACCTGCTTTGTGTCCTGTCTATGTTTTTTTTTTGCGAATATTCACCTAAGTTTGGTCAATACGCAGAAAATTTCTATAGAAATATCTCTCTAGATGTTCAACAAAAGAATGTACAGATGAGCAGAAATTTACAAAGAAACATATAATCTATCTATCTATCTATCTATCTATCTATCTATCTATCTATCTATCTCATTCTGATTCTACCTATCTCTCTTTAGCTCATTATCTATCTATCTATCTATCTATCTATCTATCTATCTATCTATCTATCTATCTATCTATCAGACAAAATGTATATATCGCTTTCAGTCTATCTATGTATCTATCTTTTACGTATATATCTCAGTACGTTTATACCTATCTATCTGATCAGAGTACAATTAAACAACATTTCTCTGAAAAACATAAAGATATAGGTAATATCAGACAGACTTTGGTCAACAATACGGTGATCCTTACTCATACACACAGTAAGAGAAACCTGCAGATATTGGAGGCCATGTACATCAAATCTAAACAACCAACACTCAATAAAATCACCTTTACATCCGGACATAACATATTACATTGCATTTGACTACATGGCTTTGTTGTCATTTCGCGCTATCACGCGGTGTGACGTCATAAATCCGCATTGCAAATTTGAGAACTGCGTTTATTATTTTTGGTAACTATTGCCGTTGCCAAGCGGAGTTTTATGTCAACACAAAATAAAATCGTCGGTGATGGTGGATGCTATTATATTTCAGTCTAAATAACCTCTCTGAAGATGGCTCATGTGAGCCGAAAGCTTAGAAGCAAATCAATAAATAATTATCTAAATGTTGGAGAATTTTTGTCTTTTCACCTGAAATTAAAGACAAAATACGACGTTTAGAACGGCTCATCATTAAACATAATAGACATTTATTGTCTCTTATACTTAACAGCATATGTTTAGAAAATCTATCTATCTATCTATCTATCTATCTATCTATCTATCTATCTATCTATCTCATTCTGTTCATTATCTATCTGTTGGACTAACTGATTATAGATTTTCCCGTCTCTCTCTCTATCGCTATTTTATATCTGTTCATTTTTTTCTATTCAAAAATGTATTGGTATTTCGGTACTTGGTATTTCTTTTTCTGTTAAAGCACATCACAGATATCTGAAGATGTCGATATAGCACAGGTTTTTTTTCTTACCAGACGCAGAACAAAATCTGTCGGAACATTTACACAATAAATGAAAACAAAATCCTACATGACATCCGGAAGTGGCATCGCACATGAAATGAGAATGATATACCCAATTGATTGAAATAAAGGGTACGGTAAGAAATTCCTAGCACCTGAAGAAAGCTAGAATGTACAACGGTCGAAGCATCGTAAACATAGCAATAAAGATCAGTTCAAACAGTTTAAATAATATAAATACTACATCATTTCAGAAATATCTCCATTGCTGTGGTTTCCGATCCAACCTGTCCTGAAAGTGGGTGAAACTCTTATGGGAAAATGGCGAACCAGAAAACAAAAGCAAAACATTATTAAAGTATAAACATGTATTTTATCGTAAATAGCAATACATATTTATATAAAAATTACCAACAATAATTATTCATAGTAAAATTACTAATAGTAAATGATATAACAAAATTAACAACAATACATTTTATCATTTGTTTAAAGCATCGAAAAGCATCGAATTGCGTTCAAAATATTTTGATTTCGGCATTAAATAACGCGTAGCGGTTGATATTTCGCTAAACATTTAAACAACTGACATGATATTAATGCATATAGTATCATATAATTTCTTAGAAGACGAACGGTTGGTTGGTTGGTTGGTTGGTTGGTTGGTTGGTTGGTTGGTTTAACCAGCATATCGACCTTCTTTCGGTCATTTAATGCTGAAAATTGTTTTTTTAAGTTGTTTGTCTTCAAGTTTTTAATTGCTTTCGATGTTGTTTGCCCTTAAACTTTTAATTGCTTTCGATGTTGTTTGCCCTTAAACTTTTAATTGCTTTCGATGTTGTTTGCCCTTAAACTTTTAATTGCTTTCAAACTTGTTTGTATTTGAACTTTTAATTGTTTTCAATGTTGTTTGGTCGAAGTTATTTGCCTTCAACTTCTTGATTGCTTTCAAAGTTGTTTGCCCTCAAAATTTGAATTGCTTTCAAAATTGTTTGTCCTTAAATTTAATTGCTTTCAGATTGTTTTCCTTCTAATTTTTAATTACTAATCATAGTTGTTCCTTGGTCAGAATGTTATACTGAACACAATACACCGCCCCATACACAGCTGGGAGGGAGCAGGGAGCAGGGAGCAAGTCAAACTCTATTTCAAAGTATAACTTATATAAAACAACAGAACACACACCTACACAGCCTCCTAATAATTAGTTCGACACATACATATATATGCATACGATCCGAGTATCATCAACCATGCATCCGATTGTGAAAGCGGAATAATATATATCATATTTTTATAATTTCAAAATTACCAAGAAAATTTTATTTCAGCATTAAATGACCCATGAGGAGTTGATATACTGTTCAAAACTCCTCACAAAATTAATTTCGGGATTAAATCCCTATAAACAATGTCGTTAAACAACCAAATTAAATCAGATGATGAAGATTAGAAAAAAAAGCTGTAAATATTCCGAAGAATGTCAAAGAAATGTTGCATCTATTTATTCTAGAAATACTAAAATGTAACCATTACTTCTACTCGGACAGTTTCTTTTCTCGCACTTCCCGTTTGTGGAACTCCGTTTCATTTACTTGCTTCCCTGATACGTACAATCTCCAAAAGATTAAATGTAACGTCAGTTGCTATCTTTTATCCAATTGATTCCTAACCATGCCTTGTAACTTGTTTTTTTTTTCTCGTTATATTTCCTTGCGCAACAGTGGCATTTCTGCCTTGTTTGGGGTGAAATGATTAAAGAAATTACTGGAAACGTTTCTACTACAGCAATAAAACATCGCCTGAAGAATACTAGCTTCCATAGTCGATGAACGCGTAGTAAACTGTTATTTAAATCGAGATGCCAGATTAAGCATTGCGCAAGAATGAAAGAAATCAATATTTCGTACTGAAGTCAGATGAAACAAAAAAATCAATATTTCGGGGTCTAATGGCACCCAACGTGATTGGCGTCGTCATGGCGGGGTGCACAAAGAAAAGTGTTCAGTATCAACATTTATGCGAGGGGCTGTAAGCGTTACGGTCTGCGGCTACGCGAACACTAACTCATTTCACTGACAAAATCATGAATTGCTTAGGTTACAGAAATATATTGAAAGAAAATGCTGCTTTCATTAAAAGGCTTGAGATGAAGAGCTATTTTTCAGCGTGACAAAGATGTAAATCACTCCGCTAAAAAGAAAAAAAAAGATCTGAAGTCGTGTCGAGTGAAATAGTTCTGTTTGCCGAGTTTGTCGTCTGATTTAATCCCTTTTCAGCAATGGTGCAATTAGCTGAAAGGAAAAATAAAAAAAATATTCGAAAGCAAGTATTTGAAAGAATGTTAATGGGAAAAAATATTTATGCGACTTTTCAAATCAAATCTAATCATATCAATGATGCGAGGCACGAAGGAAAGAAATCAGAGGGTCGGGTTCGAATTCTCGTCTGGCTCGTTAAATTCACATACGCAAGAATATCGTTGAGAAACGGTATGAACTCATCTCCCCAATCTATATTTAAAAATAATTGTTATCCTCAAATAATATTAACTAGCAGTATAGCCCGGCGTTGCTCGGGTGTAATAAAAGCTTTCACACTAATCCATGGTCCTGGAGCTCAGATACTTTGGACGTTGGCACGAAAGACTAAAAAGCAATAGTTGTTTCCAGTTAAAACGAAACCGTAGACAGAAAGAAAAATTAATGGATGTAAGTCAAATTTTGATTTCCTGGTATCGATATCAAATAAGTTTTTTTCGTCGTAAACTGAATTTTGAAATTTAAATAAGTACTCTGAGTAAATGGTATCAGGACTGAGACTAAGAACTACATTTATACCTACTTAGAGAAAAACACGAAACAAAAACTAAAATAAAAAGGCTGAAAAAATACAAACATAGAGGCAGATAAAGACACACACACATACATCTTGCCTTATATATATATATATATATTATAGATGTTCTGCACTATTGTAAGAACTGCAACCTTGAAACTTCTGAATATCGTTTCTTATGTCTTTGTCTATGAGTGTATGACATTTGATTAAAATCGGACCACTCCTTCTATAACCCGATTTTTTCGATTCTCGATTTTCGATATTTATCTAGGGTACCTCGACACAAAACCTAGCTAAGAACACTTGCAGACACTTATAGTACAACTATGTCAATTTTCAAGAAAATCGGTTCAGACGTTTCGTGGTCTATACGTAACGGACACACACACAGACACACACACAGACAAAGTTCCATTCATAAATAAGTTTAGATAATATATATATATATATATTTCATCGTATCACAAGAATAGATAAGAGGAGAGTAAAGAGAAAGACGAACCAGTTAAGGATGGGAATACAGGTGTGATGACAGTTGCAAAGGTGGAGAGAAAAGTAACGATATAGTGGGTGTTGTGCAAAGAACTAGAGTCAAGTGGTTAAGAGATGGTTATTGACATTCCTGGAGGTTGTAGCCGTCAGGAAAGCAATAATATGGGAGCAAGTTCCACAGGCAAAAAGTCAGAGAGAAGAAGCTGCTTTTGGTCTGCTTTTGTTTGATCTAACTGTGAATGGGTGAGGCCTAGATGCCAGTCTGGTTGCATGGTTGTCATTGCTGGCCACAATCTTAATAATATCCAGAGCTGATAGCAGATACAGAAAGCAAACTAAAAGACCTCCTACAATAGGTTGCTAAAGAAAGCGGTAAGAAAGGACTAGAAATTAACTACAAGAAACTTAATGCACGGACATCAGTAAAAAACAATGAGGCAGAATTGCCAACTTCGATTCGGGGATACTGAAATCGACTGGTACAGAAATTTAGATACCGGAGAAGTATCCTAACAGAGGACAACGTGCGTGCAACAAGGCGTCTTGCCATGACTACGGATGCATTCCAAAAGGCGAGTAGCATAGTGATAAAAGAATTAATTGAAAAAGTAGTTCAACAGTCCTTTCTGCTTGAAGTTGTGTGTTCTAAAATGTGTCGTTTTTTATTTTAACGAGCTAAGACAAGGATGTGTCTTTTCACCGGATCACGAGAATATTTTGATGACCCTAAGAATTATGCTTGGATTTGTCATCGGAAGCCACAATTTAAACAACCTAAGGTACGCAGATGATACAGTGCTGATAGCAGACACAGAAAGTAAACTACAAGGCCTCCTACATAAGGTAGCTGAAGGGAATGACTAGAAATAAACTGCAAATATCGAATGCATGTTCATCAATAAAAAGAGCAGTTCCATATGTCAAATTCAAGGGTTACTAAAATCAAGCAAGTACAAAACTTTAACTACCTAGGAAGTGTTATAACAGAAGACAGAAAATGCGACACAGAAATCTGAAGGCGAATTGGGATGGCGAAGGAAGCGTTCTAGAAGTTGAGTAAATATTAAGAGACAGGGTATATTTTTTTTTGTTGGGTTTAATACAACGTACAGAGAGAAAGTAATATTAGTAATATTATTATTAGTTATGCTTTATTGTAATTCGCGATGTAAGCTTATGTAAAAAACTATTTTAATACCATCATGTACTTGTAAAATCCGTTGAACAGATAAATTAGCTGACAGTTTGAGGGTAAAAGAGAAATATAATTTTCTTTTTTTTATTATAGTTTTCTTTCTTTTTCATATACGATACGCAATATTTTGCGCGAGGTGGAAATTTGATAAAATGGTCGCAGTCATAAGAAAATGTGAGGATTTACTTGATGAGGTCAAGTAAGGTTAGATCCCTCAACAGATGTACCCTGAGAACAGAAAATTGTGGGAATTGAAAAATCTTAATGTGATGTAATCGAAAGGAAGTGAGCAGTTTCATTCAGGAGCCACGCACCCCCAACCCCGCGAATCGAGTGGGTGGAAAACAATTTCATTGGTCAAAAGCTTTGAGTCGGTCGATTACCTCGAGAGGATTGAGGATGGTTATAAAAATTCGGACTCGGCTAGAAAACTCAATTTTAGTAGTTGTCAGTAGTTGTTGAAGAGAGAGTTGGAGCGAGTTTCTGGAAATTGCAGTCGAAATGTAACGACTGTAGAAAAAGTTTCCCAACTGGGGAGCCATGACCCACGGCTGGTCGCCTACCATAGAACTTATGGCTAAAGAGCTAATGTTGAATGAAGCCTGCCGCCGATTAACTTAAAAATTAATGTCAAATGAAGCCTGCCGCTTATTAACTTAAAGAGTTAATGTTAAATAATGCTCCTCCGATAGAAATCCCGAAAGAACTTTATCGTTTTAAAACTTATTTGGTAGAATTGAAATTTCTGATTGTCGGGAGCAAGCTTCCAGACGACAAGGAAACCAACTCACAAACCACTAAAGATCAATTCACAACGTGGGCACTGGCCCGCTGATGCTATAGACGTCTTGAAAATAAAGTTTTGTGACGACATCATCGGACAAGATTGTCACGACCAGCAACAGCGACCGAACTAACCGGCCAGCCGGGTGGCAGTTTCACAACTGGTGCCGTCACGATCGTCGATAATAACAAGCGTCAAAACGAACCGGCCAGCCCCGGGCATAATGTGTCACAAGAGTACTGTTATGTGGTGTCTGTTCTTCAATAAGGCAGTGAATGGTGGACAATCTCATCAAAGATGAAAAAAATACACGAAGCAACCGAAATGTTGTTATACAAAAGCAAGCTGAGGATACCATAGGCCGAACCTGTGAGCAACGATGAGGTTTTGGACAGGATGGAAACGGAAAGAAACTATTAATAAACAGCAGAAAAAGAACAACTGATGTTTCTGGGACATGTAATAAGATAAGAGGGCGTGATGCTCACAGGATAGATATAGCGAAAGAGAGACAGGGGAAAGCAATGTGTGACATACTTGATTAACTTGAGTAAAGAGATGGCAGAGCAGTGTTTGGCAGGGATAACAAGAAAAAGGGTTTTAAGAAGTACAAAGGAGAGGGAGATTTGGAAGGCCATGATCGCCTACGTCTTGAAGGCACAAGGCGCATGAAAGAAGGCCTTATTAAAGGGGTGATAAAAAATTCAAGGATTTACTCACTTCCCAAAATTAAGCAAATGACCATCTTTGTCGTGTTGAGAACTTTGCTATCTGTTATGTAGGAAGAAAGTGTCGATAACGACACGTGTGGTCGAAAACGGATCTCCAAGCAACAAACGTAACCGTTCAATGAATTGTGCTACAAGGATCATGTGACCATATATGTTAAGTTTATGAAACAGAAAAAGTGTGAATATATTCTGTATCTGTGCATCTCGCGAACACTTACCTTGTCTGAATATTTGCTTCCGGGCGGAGAGTAGTGACCCAGTCGAGGCTGTGCTGAAGGGTGGCGTCTCGTCTAAAAATATTAGATAATATTTTTTTGGCCGAGCTATATGTGCCACATTCCGACTCGGTAGGAGAGGATAAATATCATTCTATGTTTGTGCATTAGCACGAACACTTAACTTGTCGGATTCTCTGTCTTCGAGTGGAGAGTAGTGTCCCAGTCAAGGCTCCGCTAAAGTGTGGTGTCTCGTCTGGGGAACATTAGAAAATAGATTTTTGGCCGAGCTATAGGGCTCGGATTTCTCACGCTGAAAAGGCCTTGTGCCACATTCTGCTCCTGTGGGGAGGTGGATAAATATAATTCTGTCGTGCATTGGAACGAACACTTACCTTGTCGGACTCTCTATCTTTGACAGAGAATAGTGTTCCAGTCATGGTTCTGCTACCGTGTGGAGTCTCGTCTGGAGAGCATTAGACAATAGATTTTTGGCCGAATTATATGGCCCGGATTACCCACATTAAAACGGCCTTGTGCCAAATTTTGTCTTAAGTGGGAAAGCAAGTAATACTTTCATGGCTTCTGCTCGGACGAGCTTAAGTCACTGATACCTCCTCAACAGGTGTTTACTCGTGCAACCAGACTGGCAACTGGGTCCCACCCATTCACAGTCAGGTTAGCAAAATGCAGACAACAATTCTACGCCTGCAGCTTCTTCTCTCGCACTTCCCGCCTGTGGAACTCGCTCCCGTATTCTTGCTTTCCTGACGGCTACAACCTCCAGAAATTTAAATGCAAAGTCAATACTCATCTACTAACCACTGGACTCTAGCTCTCTCCCCACCCCTGTATAACCTTCCCTTTCTCTCCACCTATGTGTATGTCATCGCACCTGCTTTCTATTGTTCCTTTCTAACGAGTTTGTACTCCTCACTCTTTTCTAATTAATCTTTTTACATTTATGTAACCCCTTGCACATCAGTGGCGTTTCCGCCTTGCTCGGGGTGAAATGATTAAAAAAAAAAAAGTAAATACTATTCAGTGTTGTGCTTCATTCCGCTGTTGTGTGTCATTGAAGAGTTTGTCTTCTGAGCAAATTAGTCGAGAGAATTATTTTTGAGAGCATTATTCTGTATTATTCGAAGGATTTGTTTAACACGTTAACTTTAAAAAATAACGTTACGAAAACTACCAAAACTCATTGTCACAACTGCTAATATCATGAGTAATCCTTGCTTATATATCATTTTTGTTATAAAACGTCATACTTAATGATATATTCTTCTTCTTCTTCTTCTTCTTCTTCTTCTTCTTCTTCTTTCAGGACGTAAGCGATAATGGCCTTCCACGTCTTCCTATCTCTGGTGGCTCTTCTCCTGTAAAATCTCGCAGCCCCGGTTCTGTCGTCCACCAGCTCAGGTCCTTTAAGTATGTTATCCGCTGCTTTCCTCTGTCTATTTTCCACTCTATCTGGCTTGTTTGTATCAGATTCTCTAAGCCCTCTTTTCTCATTGCATGTCTCAATAATAATTTCTTTTTCGTTTCCATTTGTCCAACACATTCATTGCTCACATGCTCGGTCCATGGTATCAGCAGCACCCTTCTGTAGAACCACATTTCAGCTGCTTCAAGTTTTCCGTTCATTTTTGTTGACATTGTCCAACATCCACTGCCATATTGAAGAACTGACATCATTTAGCAATCCAAAACCTTTTTCTTTGTTTCTAGTGAAAGTTTCCTGTCTCTTAATACTTTATTCAGCTTCTGGAACGCATCTTTTGCCATGCCAATTCGCCTTTTGATCTCTGTGTTGTACTGTCCGTCTTCGTTTAGAACATTTCCCAGATATTTAAATTTTTGTACCTGCTGGATTTTAATATCCTCCACCGGTATTTGTCATTTTAGGTTGCTCTTTTTGCTGATGACCATGCATTCGGTTTTCTTGCAGTTTATTTGTACTCCTTTCTTGTCACTCTCTTCAGCTACCTTCTGTAGGAGGTCTTGTAGCTTTCTTTCTGTGTCTGCTATCAGCACTGTATCATCTGCGTATCTTATGTAGTTCAAATTGTGACCCCCGATGACACAATTCTGGCATAACATCTAGGGTCCACAAAATATTTTCGCAGTCCAAGTTAAATAGATCCGGTGAAAGGACACATCCTTGTCTTAAGCATTTTACAATCCGTCCTTCTTCAATATATATATATATATATATATATTTTAATCATATCACCCCGAGCAAGGCGGTAACGCCACTGATGTGCAGGGGGCTACGTAAGAGTGAAAAGATTGGAAGTGAGAAAGCCGGAAACCACACCCTAAACAAGGAAACAAGGGATGAGCCTCTACATCTTATCAATAGACGTGGGTGGAGTGTGAACCGGGCGATAGTTTAGTCTATCTAAAGAAATTTAGCTACGTCCCCCTGATTAGTGTATTGATATTGAAATTTTGTTCATGATTTCCTTGAATCGCACTCGTTCCTTTTATTTGGCCTAGTATTTATTTTAGAGTTCATCGTTTGGCAAGAAACATTTAATTACGCGGTTTACGGCCACAAAAGTATCTGATATTAAAAATTTGATTTCGTAGAGAAAATGGAAACAAAAGGACAATTACATTTAATATCAGAAAGAGACAGTTGATATTTCTAGGGAATATAGCAATAAAGATCGCTGGGGAAAATTTGGCACTCATACAATATACTGAAGCCAAAAGAGAACGAGAAACGTATCACATAGACTACATAAATAGCTTCTGTAAATGGATGACAGAACATCGCTTAGGGGAGATGATAAAAAGAAAATTTACTATATTTATATATACTAGCAGTACAGCCCGGCGTTGCTCGGGTGTAATGAAAGCTTTAAAATTAATCCATGGTCCTGGAACTCAGACTCTTTAGACGCTGACACGAAAAACGTAGGTTGTTAAGACTAAGAACTACAATTATACTTACTTAGAGCAAAACCTGAAGCAAAAACCAAAATAAAAAGACTGAAAACCTAATTTTGATCACACCCGATAGTATATCGGTGTATCGATTTCTAATATCGGAATTAAATAAGTCATCCTAGGATAAACTAGCCAAAGTAAGTCCATGAAAACTTTCGTACCCATCGGGAGTGAAATTGGAGAAAATGAGCCATATTGATGGCTGAATATCGGTTTTGATCAGATCTAAACTTATTTATAAATGGAACTTTATGTGTGTGCGTATATGTGCGTGTGTCTGTGTGTGTGTGTCCGCTACCTATAGACTCCGAAACGGCTGAACCGATTTTCTTGAAAATTTACACAGTTGTACTATCAGCGTCTGCGAGTGTTGATAGCTAGGTTTTGTGTCGAGGTACCCCCGATAAATAACGAAAATCGATAATCGAAAAAATCGGGTTATAGAAGTTGTCCGATTTTAATCAAATTTGATAAACTCATAGACATAAGAAACGATATTCAGAAGTTTCAAGGTTGCAGGTCTTACAATTGTGCAGAAAATCGATAATATATATATATATACATATATATACACACATAAAAGGCAAGATGTTTGAGTGTGTGTCTGTTTCTCTGTCTGTATGTCTGTTTTTTTTTTGTTAGCCCTTTTATTTTAGTTTTTGCTTCGGGATTGACTCTAAGTAGATATTATTGTAGTTCTTAGTCTCAGCCCATGATACCATTTACTCAGAGGACTTATTTAGCCTTCAAAATTCTGTTTACGACGAAAAAACTTATTTGATATCGATAGCAGGAAATCAAAATTTGACTTACATCCATTCATTTTTCTTTCAGTCTACGGTTTCGCTTTAACTGGAAACAACTATTACTTTTTAGTCTTTCGTGCCAACGTCCAAAATGTTTGAGATCCTTGACCATGGATTAGTTTTAAAGCTTTCATTACACCCGAGCAACGCGAGGCTATACTGCTAGTTCGATATAATATCGGGGGTATCGATTTCTGATATCGAGAAAAATGAGTTGTCCTAGAAGATTTACTGATGTTTGAGACTAAAATGTATGATGTTACTAAGTTGAGCAAATTCTGCAGCAAGAACGACGATAAAAGGGCTGCCCTTTTTGCTGATGACCATGCATTCGATTTTCTTGCAGTTTATTTGTAGTCTTTTCTCTTCACTCTCTTCAGTTACCTTCTGTAGGAGGTCTTGTAGTTTTCTTTCTGTGTCTGCTGTCAACACTGTATCATCTGCATACCTTATGTTGTTTAAATTGTGGCCTCCGATGACGAGGTAATGGAAAATATTTTGTGCACAGTTATCGAGCTTTCATCTCTTCTAGTCCGGCCATGTTTATCTCCCGTCCTTTTTATTGTTTCGATCGTCATTCTTGTTATCTATATCAGATCTCATTCATTTTTACTGTCTCTCTCTAAAATTAATTTCTGTTGACCTTTCTCAATAAAAGAAATATGTGTATTTAATTAATCTATGAGTGTTTTATACCATGTCACCCTAGCAGAACCACTGACATGATTTAACGCAGTACTAACATCTGTATCGCTGATTTCGGCAATTAAACCGGTTTCCCCACCAGGAATCTTTTCTTAGGTTGGCTAGATACTGATGTGCGTTGTGGATCAGTAGATATAGCCTCGGAAATCGGAAAGCAAAGTCTGAATTTCGGTTGAATTCCTTGCATTCACTTTCGCGCAAATACCATTGGGAAAGGAATTAATATGTCTCTTCCTCCAGCTATGGATTAAATAACAGGACAGATTGGGTTCTGTAACCTTGGTTGGAAACCAATCTACCGCAAAAATTAATGGCAACCTACTGCGGAATATATATTCTACCCAGTCAGTCATATATCTTTCAAGACATGATCGCCCAAACATGTAGAACGTATGGCACTTATCTGACTTAGACACTAAAAAGAATGGAAAAATAAAACCTTTGAAAAGTTGGAAAAACCTTCCTCTAGGGGTGAAAACTTATCTTTCTCTGTTGGGTAAACTCACCACCATAGCTATGTAAGCACCAAGTGCGCCCATGTCATAGAATGGCTATACAGGAGACCTAATAGACTGTATGAATTAGTACGGGGATTCTTCCAAACGAATCGACGGTCAAGCGCCTGTAACCACTGCGAGCCGTCAAATTCTAAGATATCAGCCTTAGTTTGAGCTAAAGAGAGATGGAATTCGTCTGGTCATACTGCCAAAGACATGCTATGTATTAAGGAATAACTCTCCAGCTTTTAACCTAGCTATATATAAAGAGGATGTACATTGTGGTGCAGTGGATATCGGTTCGGAACATCAAATCGGGGAGCCGAGTTCGAATTTCAGATGAATCTCATGCATTAAATTACACGCAAATAGCTTTGGGAAAGTTATGCATCTGTCTCTTTCCTCCAGTTATGGGTTAAATAACAAGACAAATGGGGTTCTATAGATTTGGCTGGCAAGCAGTCTACCGCAGAAAGCAATGGCAACCTACTGCGGGATAATCTTCTGCCCAGTCTCTTTCGAGATATGATCGCCCAAAGCGTGTATCAAAGTGGAGGATCGGTTTTCTGTCGTTATGAAGTAATAAACTGATCCCCCACTAATTATACTTAATATAATAATGGAATATAATCTAACTCTTCTCCCTCTAGCTATGAGTCAAATAACAGGACAGATTGGGTTCTATAGCCTTGGCTGGCAACCAGTCTAACGCAGAAAGTAATGACAACCTACTGCGGGATAATCTTCTGCCCTAATCGCTCATGTCGCTTTCGAGACGTGATCGCGCAAAGCGTGTATAACGTATGGTACTTAACTGAGTGATCTAGAGAGAGCTAGTGTGATGTTCTACAACATCCGGTCATGGCCATGGTGCTAACGTGTGTCACTGTCCTAAATGCAACAGTGTTTTTTTTTGTTTTTTTTCAAATTTTATCCTTCCGCTACTAACCAATGAAAAGATCACCTGTTTCATTTGCTAATACAATAACTTCCCTTGCCTGACCCTTCCTGGTCAGAGGTAATTACTTCCATTACATTTTTTTTTTAATCATTTCACCCCGAGCAAGGCGGAAACGCCACTGATGTGCAGGGGGTTACATAAATGTAAAAAGATTAATTAGAAAAGAGTGAGGAGTACAAACTAGTTAGAAAGGAACAATAGAAAGCAGGTGCGATGACAGATACATAGGTGGAGAGAAAGGGAAGGTTATACAGGGGTGGGGAGAGAGCTAGAGTCCAGTGGTTAGTAGATGAGTATTGACTTTGCACTTAAAATTCTGGAGGTTGTAGCCGTCAGGAAAGCAAGAATACGGGAGCGAGTTACACAGACGGTAAGTGCGAGAGTTGGTTGTTATTTAGCGCGAATTCATTAAGATTTCACGCAATAATCCCTCTTGTCATAGTTTTCTAGAAGACCTCCAGTTTTGACAGAAGAAACAGAAAAGCCCCCCCCCCCCCAACTAATATAGAGAAATGTGTCATGCGACAAAACTACACCTTTCTTTACTTTGCTAGAGCTTGTGTAGTGTAACTTGGACTCTTTCAGCAAAACAACAGCACCGTTTAGATGGATGTTATACTCGTCTTCTCAGAAACGTACTTGACCTTTCATGGCGAAACCACGCAACTCTAGAATTGATATACGGAGACCTACCAAGAGTATGAACCTTAGTTCAAAAGAGACGTGTTCAGTTTGCTGGGCATTGTGCATGTGCCACAGATGAACTTGTTTCATCGTTTGTATTCTGGAGGCACCCGTCATCTCACAATCGATCTTTTAAGTTAACCTTTCTAGACATGATACATAGAGATAAATCGATCGCCAAGGAAGACCTTTCAGGAGCTATGACAAATAGGGAATACTGGAAGGGTGTAGTGAGTTCTATCTCGGCCGAGGCCGCAGGTTGATGATGACGATGATTGCTAGAGCTACCATTTCCAATGAGACCTTTCTGTTTCTCTGTTTTTTCAATCACTACAGTCGTATTGTCTTTATCATCTGACATTCATCGGACAGTACTACAAATTCAACTTCCACAACACAATATAATACAAAGGGATCGTCCGCCACTAACAAGATTACGAAAAAGTCATAAATGGCGGTCCAGAGCCTTATATGAATAAGAAAATGAATAGGCATTACCCTACAACGCAACAACCACCCGAGATACACGACCGCAGCTCTAACAAACGTGGATCGAAGGTCGTAAGTGAATCACAACACCGAGAAAATAGGCTCAGTCAACCCTCTTTAAGTGAATGAATTGTCAGAAATAATACAACATATAACGTCAGCACGACCTTCAAAAATCGTTCGACACTTCACAAATACCTCTCCCGAGTAAAACCTCTAATAGAGGAGAACATGGCTAAGGACTGTGTGTACACCATTACATTTAGTTTTGATAAGCAGGTACAAAAATTTAAATACCTGAGACGTGTTATAACAGATGACGGAAAGTGCAACACTGAGATCTGAAGGCAAATTGGCATGGCGAAAGAAGCATTCCAGAAGTTGAGTAAAGTATTAAGAAACAGGACAATTATGCTAAAAGTAAAGAAGAGATTACTGGATTTCTATGTGTTGTCAGTTCTTCAATATGGCAGTGAATGCTGGGCAATATCATCAAAGATGAAGAAAAAACTTTAAGTTACTGAAATGTGGTTCTACAGAAGGATTCTGCGAATATCAAGGATCAAGCATGTGAGCAATGATGAGGTTTTGGAAATGATGCAGACGAAAAGGAAATTAATGCTAAGCATCAGGAAGAGACAACTAAAGTTCCTGGGACATGCATTGCGGAAGTGGGGTGCGTGAAGAACCTGACACTAACAGTCCAGATAGAGGAAAAAGAGACAGGAGAAATCAGCGGATAACATATTTGAAGGAGCTGATCAGGTGGATGACGGAACGAGGGTTGCATGGTGCAACAGGAGAAAGCGTCCTAAGAGTCACCAGGGACAGGGAGATGTGAAAAGCCATGATCGCTTACGTTCTGAAAGGACACGGCACATAGAAGAAGAAGAAATACAAAGGAGAAATTGGCCGCTCCCCTTCAGATAAGGCTGCAAGAACATCGCAAGTCCCTAACCCGAGAGGCAATTGAAAAATCAGGGGTAGATGACCACATATGTAGGAGTAAAGGGGATCACCATCCTCTGTGGGATGAAGTTACAATAATAGTGTTGTGGTGCCCTCCCTCTAAAGAGTCTATGTTGGACTCTTCCGCCTACTATAAGATTAGTAGGAGAGGAAGCCTTGGCGAAGCAGTCGAACTGATTGAACACGAGACAACCTACACACACACTTCTGTTATATTTACTGTTAAATGTACAATCAGAAGTTGAGTAAGGACAATCTCGCGAGAAACTAGGAAGAGAGTATTGGATTGCTACGTGCTGTCCGTTCTTCAATATCGTACTGAATTCTGGACAATACCATCAAAGATGAAGGAAAAGCTTGAAGCAACTGAAATGTTGTTCTACAGAAGGATGCTGCCAATATCATGGATCGAGCATGTGAGCAATGTTGAGGTTTTGGAAATGATGGAAATAAGAAGGGAATTAATACTGAGCATCAGGAAGAGACAGCTGAAGTTCCTGGGACACGCAATGAGAAAGGAGGGCTTAGAGAATCTGATACTAACAGGCCAGATAGAGGGAAAAAGAGATAGGGGAAAGCAACAGATAACATATTTGAAGGACCTAATCAGGTGGATGACGGAACGAGGATTGCACGGTGTAACAGGAGAAGGCGTGCTCAGAGCCACGTGATTTTAAAATTTATTTTGATGCCTTATAAAATATAAAATAATTTTTGTCCTAATACTTTTGCACAGTATTATATATATATATATATATATATATATATATATATATATATATATCAGTGGTACAATCCCAGGATATGTTTGGTAAATAATCCGGGATAATGTTGGTAAATAATCCAGGAGGATCCTAGTAATATTGTTATAATATTAAAACTCATGCAGTAAGCAGAAATCTTCAACCCTACCTACCACTACTGACCTAATGGACAAGCCACATACCTCCCACTACCATAGAAGAAATTGCAACTAAGAACCTGCTAGCTTAACCCTATAATATCCAATATTCCCCAAACTCTTCCTTTACTAGACCAATTCTCCGACATTACAATTTTTTCCCATTCTTTGTTTAAACGAAGTAGACAATGCATGTCTTAAAATGTTGAAAATGGCTATATCCCCTCTAAATTTTATCTGAATTTATATATAAGGAGCACTCTAGCAACTGGCGTATGATACATCACACGCTAAAATCCTGCATCCTTCAACCGAGCGTCCATAGCTCAGAGGTAGAATCGCCGACAAACGTCAATTCTGTCGGATTTCAATCCTGGGTAAAAGCAATCGGATGTCCAACCGTACAGGTGAGCTGTGATACAGCAAAACATATCTGTCTGTGGATGACTATATATATATATATATGTATCAGAACATAGGCGAATTATATCGCAAATACAAATACACACGAACTTTGTATTTGTGACATAAGTAATTTTGTAAAAGGATAAGAAAGAAGTAAATCTATGTTTTTAAAGGTTTTATTGTAATTTTATTTAAGTTCCCACTTGTCTTCTGTTATAAGCAATATAAAAGGTAATACGATTTTGCAGTTCATATTTTTACTTATTTAAAATTCGTTGCAAATTTTGTGGTAAATTATTCAATAACTATACCTACGACTAGATACATTAAACTTTATTTAGCATTTTTACAGATTATTTCTAGCACAAATACAAATAAAATTATAATATTTTTAATGTGCACAGGGACTTTATGGACACGCAGTAAATTTTACAGTCTTATTCATGTAAGTATGATAGATAAGAAGAAATTAAAGTTTTACCTTGTTTTATAATTCAATGTACCTTCAGGACAAGGGCGATTATGGCTCTCCACATTTCTCTTTATATATATATATATGCGTTGCGGTGCAGTGTATATCGTCTCGGAACGAGAAATCGGGAAGGAGAGTTCGAATTTCAGTTCAGTTCATTGTATTCACTTACGCGCAAATATCTTTGGGAAAGGTATTAATCAATTTATTCTCTCCATGTATGGATTAAATAATAGGACAGATTGAGTTAAATGGTTTCGATTGACAACCAGTCAATAATATATTTTACATTCAGCAAGCTACTACGGAAAGAATCTTTTACTCAATCGTTCCTACCCCCACCAATTAGCATGGATCAGGCTTCTTCTTCTTCTTCTTCTTCTTCTTCTTCTTCTTCTATGTGCCCTGTCCCTTCAGGACGTAGGCGATCATGGTTCTCCACGTCTCCTTTCCCTTGTGGCTCTTAGTATGTTTGCTCCTGTTACTCCTGGCAACCCTCGTTCCGTCATCCACCTGATCAGGCCCTGCAAAGATGTTATCCGCTGCCTTCTTCTGTCTCTCTTTCCTTCTATCTGGCCTGTCAGTATCAGTTTCTCCAGGCTTTCCTTCCTCACTGCGTGTCCCAGGAACTTCAGTTGTCTCTTCCTGATGCTCAGTATTAATTTCCTTTTTGTTGCCATTCTTTCCAACACCTCATTGTTGCTTGCATGCTCAGTCCACGATATCCGCAGCATCCTTCTGTAGAACCACATTTCCACTGCTTCCAGTTTTGTCCTCATTTTCTATGATATTGTCCAGCATTCACTGCCGTATTGAAGAACTGATATCATATAGCAATCCAGCGCTCTTTTCTTTGTTTCTAGTGAAATTTTCCTGTGTGTTAGTACTTTACTCAGCTTCTGGAACTCTCCCTATGCCATGCCAATTCGCCTTCTTATCTCTGTCCCTGAAAGCAAAACAATGCGCGTCCTCAGGTTAACTCACATAACACACCTCAATGTGATTGACTATATAGAATTCATAGCTAAATCAGCTGCTAAGAAAGTCGGTTCTCTGTGTAGAACCTGGAAGTTCTGCCCGTGCATTGAATATTGCTGCCATATCTGGTCTGTTGCTCCTGCTATCCACCTAGGTGTCGTGGACAAAACCCAATCTGTAATGTGATCGATCCCGACTTGGCAGTTTAGACACAGTCACTTTCTCACTGGCGCAATGTGACTTCCCTGTGTCTCTTCTATAAACACTTTTACGACTTCTGTTCCGATGAACTTAGCTCACTGGTGCCCAGTATATATGAATTTACTCGTGCCACAAGATTAGCAACTAGGTCCCACCATTTTACTGTGAATCTAATAAAATATAAACTCAAATTCTACTCTACAGCTTCTTTTCTCGCACTTCCCGTCTGTGGAATTCTTTTCGGTTTACTTGCTTTCCCGATAGCTAAAATCTCCAAGAATTTAAATGTAAAGTTGTGGTGATACCGAGCAAACAGAGGAACCGGATGTTTGCTCTCAGAGATTCAGAAAGCAAATGACCAAAAATGGTCTTTGCGCACCTGGTTCCACGCATATGTTTCGCCAGAAACCCCAAAATTAATAAATATCAGATTTCTTTTCGCGAGCCTACGTGAAATTTGTTTATCGACCAATTGGAAGCCCAGAATTAAATACGGTTGTGAATTCCCAAATGACTTGCTGGGTCCCACAAAGACGAAATAAAAAGCCGACACAGAAAGCATCTCCAGTTGAGAAAGTACGAGCATAATTATCACGTCCCTTGACCTAGTCAAGTGATCATACTATGCTCGCCCCTCCTTTTTCTCTCGCCTTCTTTTTCGCTGTCCCCTGAGCCACTTACCCGATAAACGGAGCGGAGACATCAAAGAAATTCCTAACTAACAAACGCTGACACATAAATACGCACAAACTCTCTTTTCGGCATTTATTGCCATGAACATTTTAATGTACTTTGAACCCATCCAAAAGACATTACTTTTACTTGTAAAAAAAACTTAATTGATATCTGTGTATATATAAATGTTGTTTCTATACTCAATTTGATTTTCTTGTTTTATAACCCCTTTTATAACTTATAGTGGACTATCTACTAACGAGGCCAAATTCTGTTAATCGCCTCAACACACAACTACGCTTCACTAGAACGGATAACCCACTATAAAGTTTCCTATCTCACTAACTTGCATCCTCTTTCTCATGCTCCTTTTTCCGTTCACTCCAGTCTCATCAGTATTCTCATCCTTCTCTTACCCACTACCTGACACCCCCTATAACATGTCGCTCTTTCTCATAACTTTCCTTCTATGTAACTCTCTGCAAAAAAAACATTGGCAGTAAAATGTCTTGCTTGGGGCGATATGATTATATATATATATATATATACAAGTATTGTTGGAATAATATTCCTTGTGAAACACTATTTTTAAAAAAGTGCTCAATACAAAAGTAGAGCTAATAATATTATTTATTCATAAATTATAACATGGATATGTTACAATATCACTACAAAAGTAGCCATTTTGTTTCAACACTTTTGTGTCTTTTCAAGCGATGTAATCTGCAATCTCCAAGAATTTAAATGTAAAGTCAATAGTCATCTCCTATCTCACTAACCTGCATTCTCTCTCTCATGCTCCTTTCTCTGTCCACTCCACTCTCATCAGTATACTCATACTTCTCCCGCCCACTTCTTGACACCCCCTATAACCTGTCACTCTTTCTCGTAACTTTACTTCAATATAAACCCCTGCACACCAGTGGCAGCAGAATGCCTTGCTTGGGGCGATATAATTATAACAAAAAAACCCATTCTGCCATATCTCTTTCGAGTCATGACATCTCAAGTACGTATGACACTTAAATAACAGACCGAAAAATTAATCGCTTAAATGTGAATCACATTTCGTTTCGGTAGCATAGATATTTTTTCAAATAGAATAATATTTCTGGTGACAGCGGTTCATAGTCGAAAAGACATCTTTTTACCGGATAAGTATAAAATCGGAGTATCAATAAGTAATTGATGAGGCTTGAAGTATTCGTGTTTCTTTTGTCTGGAGTGTTATTCTGAATATGATCTCGATCTTCAAGTAGAACACGAATCTGGCTGTAAATATGAACGAGAAAAACGATACAATTCTCCGTGAGTGACATAAAAGGAACTGAAATCAGACTTCAACTTATTTCTTTTATTTTTTATACTTAGACGACCGGAGATTAACCCGGACAAAAAATATGAAATAACCGTTGAAAAAGTGACAAAGTGCATAACAACAATTGAAATGTGGCCGATATATATATATATCAGTATTTATACATATGAGGAAAAAAGTGGATATATCTATCTCAACTGCATTTATTTCTTTTACTTTCTTTACATAACTCGATCAAGAATTTCAAATCGATCTATCTATCTATCTATCTATCTATCTATCTATCTATCTATCTATCTATCTATCTATCTATCTATCTATCTATCTCGTTTTGTATGCAAAAAACTGAAGTTTTATTTTGTGACACAGGGCCTTATTTAATTGCCAGAAGCGTCTGAGCTTTAATTGGACACACTTTAGATTTATTTGGTGTTGTTTCTAAAAGAATCATTTTTTATGATGGGGCACACTTGACGTTTATTTTAGTGATGTTTACCAAATGAATCAGATTGGACACACTTTCTGTTTGTTTTGGTGTTGTTTACTAGAATAATCAAATAATATGATGGGTTGCACTCTACATTATGTCGGTGTTGTTTGGTAAAAGAATCAAGTTTTTATGATGGAACACACTTTACATATGTTGGGTGTTATTTGTTGAATGAATCAGTTTTATTTTTTATGATGAGACGCACTTTACATTTTTTGGGGTGCTGGATGCTAGAATAATCTGTTTTTTCTGCTGGGACACACTTTACATTTATTTGGTATTGTTTGCTAAAAGAATCATTTTTTATCACTTTAAATATTTTCTCGGTGTTGTTTACCTAATCAGTTTCTTAGGTGATTGGACACACTTTTTGTTTGTTTTCATGTTGGTTACTAAAGGAATCTGTTTTTATGATTGGTTACACTTTTCATATTTTTGGTGTTGTTTGGTAAAAGAATCAGTTTTTTTTTATGATGGGACACACTTTACATTTTTTTCTTTTTGGTTTAGGATGCTAAAAGAATCATGTTTTATGGTGGGACACACTTTACATTTTTTCTTTTTGGTTTAAGATGCTAAAAGAATCATGTTTTATGGTGGGACACACTTTACATTTTTTCTTTTTGGTTTAAGATGCTAAAAGAATCATGTTTTATGGTGGGACACACTTTACATTTTTTCTTTTTGGCTTAGGATGCTAAAAGAATCATGTTTTATGGTGGGACACACTTTACACTTTTTTCTTTTTGGTTTAAGATGCTAAAAGAATCATGTTTTATGGTGGGACACACTTTACATTTTTTTCTTTTTGGTTTAAGATGCTAAAAGAATCATGTTTTATGGTGGGACACACTTTACATTTTTTCTTTTTGGTTTAAGATGCTAAAAGGATCATGTTTTATGGTGGGACTCACTTTAGACTTTTTTCTTTTTGGTTTAAGATGCTAAAAGAATCATGTTTTATGGTGGGACACACTTTACATTTTTTTCTTTTTGGTTTAAGATGCTAAAAGAATCATGTTTTATGGTGGGACACACTTTACATTTTTTTCTTTTTGGTTTAAGATGCTAAAAGAATCATGTTTTATGGTGGGACACACTTTACATTTTTTTCTTTTTGGTTTAAGATGCTAAAAGGATCATGTTTTATGGTGGGACTCACTTTACACTTTTTTGTTTTTGGTTTAAGATGCTAAAAGGATCATGTTTTATGGTGGGACTCACTTTACACTTTTTTCTTTTTGGTTTAAGATGCTAAAAGAATCATGTTTTATGGTGGGACACACTTTACATTTTTTTCTTTTTGGTTTAAGATGCTAAAAGAATCATGTTTTATGGTGGGACACACTTTACATTTTTTTCTTTTTGGTTTAAGATGCTAAAAGAATCATGTTTTATGGTGGGACACACTTTACATTTTTTTCTTTTTTGGTTTAAGATGCTAAAAGAATCATGTTTTATGGTGGGACACACTTTACATTTTTTTCTTTTTGGTTTAAGATGCTAAAAGAATCATGTTTTATGGTGGGACACACTTTACATTTTTTTCTTTTTGGTTTAAGATGCTAAAAGAATCATGTTTTATGGTGGGACACACTTTACATTTTTTTCTTTTTGGTTTAAGATGCTAAAAGGATCATGTTTTATGGTGGGACTCACTTTACACTTTTTTCTTTTTGGTTTAAGATGCTAAAAGGATCATGTTTTATGGTGGGACTCACTTTACACTTTTTTCTTTTTGGTTTAAGATGCTAAAAGGATCATGTTTTATGGTGGGACTCACTTTACACTTTTTTGTTTTTGGTTTAAGATGCTAAAAGAATCATGTTTTATGGTGGGACACACTTTACATTTTTTTCTTTTTGGTTTAAGATGCTAAAAGAATCATGTTTTATGGTGGGACACACTTTACATTTTTTTCTTTTTGGTTTAAGATGCTAAAAGAATCATGTTTTATGGTGGGACACACTGTACATTTTTTTCTTTTTGGTTTAAGATGCTAAAAGAATCATGTTTTATGGTGGGACACACTTTACATTTTTTTCTTTTTGGTTTAAGATGCTAAAAGGATCATGTTTTATGGTGGGACTCACTTTACATTTTTTCTTTTTGGTTTAAGATGCTAAAAGGATCATGTTTTATGGTGGGACTCACATTACACTTTTTTGTTTTTGGTTTAAGATGCTAAAAGAATCATGTTTTATGGTGGGACACACTTTACATTTTTTTGTTTTTGGTTTAAGATGCTAAAAGGATCATGTTTTATGGTGAGACACACTTTACATTTTTCTTTTTGGTTTAAGATGCTAAAAGAATCATGTTTTATGGTGGGACACACTTTACATTTTTCTTTTTTGGTTTAAGATGCTAAAAGGATCACGTTTTATGGTGGGACTCACTTTACACTTTTTTGTTTTTGGTTTAAGATGCTAAAAGGATCATGTTTTATGGTGGGACTCACTTTACACTTTTTTCTTTTGGTTTAAGATGCTAAAAGAATCATGTTTTATGGTGGGACTACACTTTACATTTTTTCTTTTTGGTTTAAGATGCTAAAGAATCTCATGTTTTATGGTGGGACACACTTTACATTTTTTTCTTTTTGGTTTAAGATGCTAAAAGAATCATGTTTTATGGTGGGACACACTTTACATTTTTTTCTTTTTGGTTTAAGATGCTAAAAGAATCATGTTTTATGGTGGGACACACTTTACATTTTTTCTTTTTGGTTTAAGATGCTAAAAGAATCATGTTTATGGTGGGACACACTTTACATTTTTTTTTCTTTTTGGTTTAAGATGCTAAAAGAATCATGTTTTATGGTGGGACACACTTTACATTTTTTTCTTTTTTGGTTTAAGATGCTAAAAGGATCATGTTTTTATGGTGGGACTCACTTTACACTTTTTGTTTTTGGTTTAAGATGCTAAAGGATCATGTATTTTATGGTGGGACTCACTTTACACTTTTCTTTGGTTTAAGATGCTGGAGAATCATGTTTTATGGGTGGGACACACTTTACATTTTTTCTTTTTTGGTTTAAGATGCTAAAAGAATCATGTTTTATGGTGGGACACACTTTACATTTTTCTTTTTGGTTTAAGATGCTAAAAGAATCATGTTTATGGTGGGACACACTTTTACATTTTTTCTTTTTGGTTTAAGATGCTAAAAGAATCATGTTTTATGGTGGGACACACTTTACATTTTTTCTTTTTGGTTTAAGATGCTAAAAGGATCATGTTTTATGGTGGGACTCACTTTACACTTTGTTTGGTTTAAGATGCTAAAAGAATCATGTTTTATGGTGGGACACACTTTACATTTTTTTTTCTTTTGGTTTTAAGATGCTAAAGGATCATGTTTTATGGTGGGACACACTTTACATTTTTCTTTTTGGTTTAAGATGCTAAAAGAATCATGTTTTATGGTGGGACACACTTTACATTTTTTTCTTTTTGGTTTAAGATGCACTAAAGAATCATGTTTTATGGTGGGACTCACTTTACACTTTTTTGTTTTTGGTTTAAGATGCTAAAAGGATCATGTTTTATGGTGGGACTCACTTTACTTTTTTGTTTTTTGGTTTAAGATGCTAAAAGAATCATGTTTTATGGTGGGACACACTTTACATTTTTCTTTTTGGTTTAAGATGCTAAAGAATCATGTTTTATGGGTGGGGACTCACTTTACACTTTTTTGTTTTGGTTTAAGATGCTAAAAGAATCATGTTTTATGGTGGGACACACTTTACATTTTTCTTTTTGGTTTAAGATGCTAAAGGATCATGTTTTATGGTGGACTCACTTTACACTTTTTTCTTTTTGGTTTAAGATGCTAAAAGAATCATGTTTTATGGTGGGACACACTTTACATTTTTTTCTTTTTGGTTTAAGATGCTAAAAGGATCATGTTTTATGGTGGGACACACTTTACATTTTTTCTTTTTGGTTTAAGATGCTAAAAGAATCATGTTTTATGGTGGGACACTTTTTACATTTTTTCTTTTTTGGTTTAAGATGCTAAAAGAATCATGTTTTATGGTGGGACACACTTTACATTTTTCTAACTTTTTGGTTTAAGATGCTAAAGAATCATGTTTTATGGTGGGACACACTTTACATTTTTTTCTTTTTGGTTTAAGATGCTAAAAGAATCATGTTTTATGGTGGGACTCACTTTACACTTTTTTGTTTTTGGTTTAAGATGCTAAAAGGATCATGTTTTATGGTGGGACTCACTTTACACTTTTTTGTTTTTTGGTTTAATATGCTATAAGAATCATGTTTTATGGTGGGACACACTTTACATTTTTTCTTTTGGTTTAAGATGCTAAAAGAATCATGTTTTATGGTGGGACTCACTTTACACTTTTTTGTTTTTTTGGTTTAAGATGCTAAAAGAATCATGTTTTATGGTGGGACACACTTTACATTTTTCTTTTTTGGTTTAAGATGCTAAAGGATCATGTTTTATGGTGGGACTCACTTTACACTTTTGTTTTTGGTTTAAGATGCTAAAAGAATCATGTTTTATGGTGGGACACACTTTACATTTTTTCTTTTTGGTTTAAGATGCTAAAAGAATCATGTTTTATGGTGGGACTCACTTTACACTTTTTGTTTTTGGTTTAAGATGCTAAAAGAATCATGTTTTATGGTGGGACACACTTTACATTTTTTTCTTTTTGGTTTAAGATGCTAAAAGGATCATGTTTTATGGTGGGACTCACTTTACACTTTTTGTTTTTTGGTTTAAGATGCTAAAGAATCATGTTTTATGGTGGGACACACTTTACATTTTTTCTTTTTGGTTTAAGATGCTAAAAGGATCATGTTTTATGGTGGGACTCACTTTACACTTTTTCTTTTTGGTTTAAGATGCTAAAAGAATCATGTTTTATGGTGGGATACTTTACATTTTTTTTTCTTTTTGGTTTAAGATGCTAAAAGAATCATGTTTTATGGTGGGACACACTTTACATTTTTTCTTTTTTGGTTTAAGATGTAAAAGAATCATGTTTTATGGTGGGACACACTTTACATTTTTTCTTTTTGGTTAAGATGCTAAAAGAATCATGTTTTATGGTGGGACACACTTTACATTTTTCTTTTTGGTTTAAGATGCTAAAAGGATCATGTTTTATGGTGGGACTCACTTTACACTTTTTTGTTTTTTTTTGGTTTAAGATGCTAAAAGAATCATGTTTTATGGTGGGACACACTTTACATTTTTTTCTTTTTGGTTTAAGATGCTAAAAGAATCATGTTTTATGGTGGGACTCACTTTACACTTTTTTGTTTTTTGGTTTAAGATGCTAAAAGGATCATGTTTTATGGTGGGACTCACTTTACACTTTTTTGTTTTTGGTTTAAGATGCTAAAGAATCATGTTTTATGGTGGGACACACTTTACATTTTTTCTTTTGGTTTAAGATGCTAAAAGAATCATGTTTTATGGTGGGACTCACTTTACACTTTTTGTTTTTGGTTTAAGATGCTAAAAGAATCATGTTTTATGGTGGGACACACTTTACATTTTTCTTTTTGGTTTAAGATGCTAAAAGGATCATGTTTTATGGTGGGACTTACTTTTACACTTTTTTGTTTTTGGTTTAAGATGCTAAAAGAATCATGTTTTATGGGTGGGACACACTTTACATTTTTTCTTTTTGGTTTAAGATGCTAAAGAATCATGTTTTATGGTGGGACTACTTTACATTTTCTTTTTTGGTTTTAAGATGCTAAAAGGATCATGTTTTATGGTGGGACTCACTTTACACTTTTTTCTTTTTGGTTTAAGATGCTAAAGAATCATGTTTTATGGTGGGACACACTTTACATTTTTTTTTTCTTTTTGGTTTAAGATGCTAAAAGAATCATGTTTTATGGTGGGACACCGCATTTCTTTTTGGTTTAAGATGCTAAAAGAATCATGTTTTATGGTGGGACTCACTTTACACTTTTTGTTTTTGGTTTAAGATGCTAAAGAATCATGTTTTATGGTGGGACACACTTTTTACATTTTTTTCTTTTTGGTTTTAAGATGCTAAAAGGATCATGTTTTATGGTGGGACTCACTTTACACTTTTTTGTTTTTGGTTTAAGATGCTAAAAGAATCATGTTTTATGGTGGGACACACTTTACATTTTTCTTTTTGGTTTAAGATGCTAAAAGAATCATGTTTTATGGTGGGACACACTTTACATTTTTTCTTTTTGGTTTAAGATACTAAAAGGATCATGTTTTTTGGTGGGACTCACTTTACACTTTTTTCTTTTTGGTTTAAGATGCTAAAGAATCATGTTTTATGGTGGGACACACTTTACATTTTTCTTTTTGGTTTAAGATGCTAAAAGAATCATGTTTTATGGTGGGACACACTTTACATTTTTTTCTTTTTGGTTTAAGATGCTAAAAGAATCATGTTTTATGGTGGGACTCACTTTACCTTTTTTTGTTTTTGGTTTAAGATGCTAAAAGAATCATGTTTTATGGTGGGACACACTTTACATTTTTTCTTTTTGGTTTAAGATGCTAAAAGGATCATGTTTTATGGTGGGACTCACTTTACACTTTTTTCTTTTTGGTTTAAGATGCTAAAAGAATCATGTTTTATGGTGGGACACACTTTACATTTTCTTTTTTGGTTTAAGATGCTAAAAGAATCATGTTTTATGGTGGGACACACTTTACATTTTTTCTTTTGGTTTAAGATGCTAAAAGAATCATGTTTTATGGTGGGACACACTTTACATTCTTTTTCTTTTTTGGTTTAAGATGCTAAGAATCATGTTTTATGGTGGGACACACTTTACATTTTTCTTTTTGGTTTAAGATGCTAAAAGAATCATGTTTTATGGTGGGGACACACTTTACATTTTCTTTTTTGGTTTAAGATGCTAAAAGAATCATGTTTTATGGTGGGACACACTTTACATTTTTTCTTTTTTGGTTTAAGATGCTAAAAGGATCATGTTTTATGGTGGGACTCACTTTACACTTTTCTTTTTGGTTTAAGATGCTAAAAGAATCATGTTTTATGGTGGGACACACTTTACATTTTTTTTTCTTTTTTGGTTTAAGATGCTAAAAGAATCATGTTTTATGGTGGGACACACTTTACATTTTTTCTTTGGTTTAAGATGCTAAAAGAATCATGTTTTATGGTGGGACACACTTTACATTTTTTTCTTTTTGGTTTAAGATGCTAAAAGAATCATGTTTTATGGTGGGACACACTTTACATTTTTCTTTTTTGGTTTAAGATGCTAAAAGGATCATGTTTTATGGTGGGACTCACTTTACACTTTTTTGTTTTTTGGTTTAAGATGCTAAAAGAATCATGTTTTATGGTGGGACACACTTTACATTTTTGTTTTTTGGTTTAAGATGCTAAAGGATCATGTTTTATGGTGGGACTCACTTTACACTTTTTTGTTTTTGGTTTAAGATGCTAAAAGAATCATGTTTTATGGTGGTACTTGCATTTTTTCTTTTTGGTTTAAGATGCTAAAAGAATCATGTTTTATGGTGGGACACACTTTATTTTTTCTTTTTGGTTTAAGATGCTAAAAGAATCATGTTTATGGTGGGACACACTTTACATTTTTTTCTTTTTTGGTTTAAGATGCTAAAAGAATCATGTTTTATGGTGGGACACACTTTACATTTTTTCTTTTTGGTTTAAGATGCTAAAAGAATCATGTTTTATGGTGGGACTCACTTTACACTTTTTGTTTTTGGTTTAAGATGCTAAAAGGATCATGTTTTATGGTGGGACTCACTTTACACTTTTCTTTTGGTTTAAGATGCTAAAAGAATCATGTTTTATGGTGGGACACACTTTACATTTTTTTCTTTTTGGTTTAAGATGCTAAAAAGAATCATGTTTTATGGTGGGACACACTTTACATTTTTTTCTTTTTGGTTTAAGATGCTAAAGAATCATGTTTTATGGTGGGACACACTTTACATTTTTTTTCTTTTTGGTTTAAGATGCTAAAAGAATCATGTTTTATGGTGGGACACATACATTTTTCTTTTTGGTTTAAGATGCTAAAAGAATCATGTTTTATGGTGGGACACACTTTACATTTTTTTCTTTTGGTTTAAGATGCTAAAAGAATCATGTTTTATGGTGGGACACACTTTACATTTTTTTCTTTTTGGTTTAAGATGCTAAAAGAATCATGTTTTATGGTGGGACACACTTTACATTTTTTTCTTTTTGGTTTAAGATGCTAAAGGATCATGTTTTATGGTGGGACTCACTTTACACTTTTTTCTTTTTGGTTTAAGATGCTAAAAGAATCATGTTTTATGGTGGGACACTTTACATTTTTTTTCTTTTTGGTTTAAGATACTAAAAGAATCATGTTTTATGGTGGGACACACTTTACATTTTTTTCTTTTTTTGGTTTAAGATGCTAAAAGAATCATGTTTTATGGTGGGACACACTTTACATTTTTTCTTTTTGGTTTAAGATACACAAAAGAATCATCATGTTTTATGGTGGGACACACTTCCATTTTTCTTTTTGGTTTAAGATCACAAGGATCATGTTTTATGGTGGGACTCACTTTACTTTATTTTTGTTTTTGGTTTAAGATGCTAAAAGAATCATGTTTTATGGTGGGACACACTTTACATTTTTTTCTTTTTGGTTTAAGATGCTAAAAGGATCATGTTTTATGGTGGGACTCACTTTACACTTTTGTTTTTGGTTTAAGATGCTAAAAGAATCATGTTTTATGGTGGGACACACTTTACATTTTTCTTTTTGGTTTAAGATGCTAAAAGAATCATGCTTTATGGTGGGACACACTTTACATTTTTCTTTTGGTTTAAGATGATAAAAGAATCATGTTTTATGGTGGGACACACTTTACATTTTTTTCTTTTTGGTTTAAGATGCTAAAAGAATCATGTTTTATGGTGGGACACACTTTACATTTTTTTCTTTTTGGTTTAAGATGCTAAAAGAATCATGTTTTATGGTGGGACTCACTTTACACTTTTTTGTTTTTGGTTTAAGATGCTAAAAGGATCATGTTTTATGGTGGGACTCACTTTACACTTTTTTCTTTTTGGTTTAAGATGCTAAAAGAATCATGTTTTATGGTGGGACACACTTTACATTTTTTTCTTTTTGGTTTAAGATGCTAAAAGAATCATGTTTTATGGTGGGACACACTTTACATTTTTTCTTTTTGGTTTAAGATGCTAAAAGGATCATGTTTTATGGTGGGACTCACTTTACACTTTTTTGTTTTTGGTTTAAGATGGTAAAAGAATCATGTTTTATGGTGGGACACACTTTACATTTTTTTCTTTTTGGTTTAAGATGCTAAAAGGATCATGTTTTATGGTGGGACTCACTTTACATTTTTTTCTTTTTGGTTTAAGATGCTAAAAGAATCATGTTTTATGGTGGGACACACTTTACACTTTTTTGTTTTTGGTTTAAGATGCTAAAAGAATCATGTTTTATGGTGGGACACACTTTACACTTTTTTCTTTTTGGTTTAAGATGCTAAAAGGATCATGTTTTATGGTGGGACTCACTTTACACTTTTTTGTTTTTGGTTTAAGATGCTAAAAGGATCATGTTTTATGGTGGGACACACTTTACATTTTTTCTTTTTGGTTTAAGATGCTAAAAGGATCATGTTTTATGGTGGGACACACTTTACATTTTTTCTTTTTGGTTTAAGATGCTAAAAGAATCATGTTTTATGGTGGGACACACTTTACATTTTTTCTTTTTGGTTTAAGATGCTAAAAGGATCATGTTTTATGGTGGGACACACTTTACACTTTTTTGTTTTTGGTTTAAGATGCTAAAAGGATCATGTTTTATGGTGGGACACACTTTACATTTTTTCTTTTTGGTTTAAGATGCTAAAAGGATCATGTTTTATGGTGGGACTCACTTTACACTTTTTTGTTTTTGGTTTAAGATGCTAAAAGAATCATGTTTTATGGTGGGACACACTTTACATTTTTTTCTTTTTGGTTTAAGATGCTAAAAGAATCATGTTTTATGGTGGGACACACTTTACACTTTTTTGTTTTTGGTTTAAGATGCTAAAAGAATCATGTTTTATGGTGGGACTCACTTTACACTTTTTTGTTTTTGGTTTAAGATGCTAAAAGCATCATGTTTTATGGTGGGACTCACTTTACACTTTTTTCTTTTTGGTTTAAGATGCTAAAAGAATCATGTTTTATGGTGGGACACACTTTACATTTTTTTCTTTTTGGTTTAAGATGCTAAAAGAATCATGTTTTATGGTGGGACACACTTTACATTTTTTCTTTTTGGTTTAAGATGCTAAAAGGATCATGTTTTATGGTGGGACTCACTTTACACTTTTTTGTTTTTGGTTTAAGATGCTAAAAGAATCATGTTTTATGGTGGGACACACTTTACATTTTTTTCTTTTTGGTTTAAGATGCTAAAAGGATCATGTTTTATGGTGGGACTCACTTTACACTTTTTTGTTTTTGGTTTAAGATGCTAAAAGAATCATGTTTTATGGTGGGACACACTTTACATTTTTTTCTTTTTGGTTTAAGATGCTAAAAGAATCATGCTTTATGGTGGGACACACTTTACATTTTTTTCTTTTTGGTTTAAGATGATAAAAGAATCATGTTTTATGGTGGGATACACTTTACATTTTTTTCTTTTTGGTTTAAGATGCTAAAAGAATCATGTTTTATGGTGTGTAATACACTTTACATTTTTTTCTTTTGCTTAAGATGCTAAAAGAACTAAGGTTTTATGGTGGGACTCATTTTACACTTTTTTGTTTTTGGTTTAAGATGCTAAAAGTGATCATGTTTTACAGACTCACTACACTTTTTTCTTTTTGGTTTAAGATGCTAAAAGAATCATGTTTTATGGTGGACACACTTTACATTTTTTTTCTTTTTGGTTTAAGATGCTAAAAGAATCATGTTTTATGGTGGGACACACTTTACATTTTTTTCTTTTGCTTAAGATGCTAAAAGGATCATGTTTATGTGACTCACTTTACACTTTTTTGTTTTTGCTTAAGATGGTAAAAGAATCATGTTTTATGGTGGGACACACTTTACATTTTTTTCTTTTTGGTTTAAGATGCTAAAAGGATCATGTTTTATGTGACTCACTTTACATTTTTTTCGGTTTAAGATGCTAAAAGAATCATGTTTTATGGTGGGACACACTTTACACTTTTTTGTTTTTGGTTTAAGATGCTAAAAGAATCTATGTTTTATGTGGACACACTTTACATTTTTTTCTTTTTGGTTTAAGATGCTAAAAAAGGATCATGTTTTAAGGGTGGGACTCACTTTACACTTTTTTGTTTTTGGTTTAAGATGCTAAAAGGATCATGTTTTATGGTGGGACACACTTTACATTTTTTCTTTTTGGTTTAAGATGCTAAAAGGATCATGCAGTTTTATGTATACACTTTACATTTTTTCTTTTTGGTTTAAAGATGCTAAAAGAATCATGTTTTATGGTGTGACACACTTTACATTTTTCTTTTGCCACATTAAAAGGATCATGTTTTATGGTGGGACACACTTTACACTTTTTTGTTTTTGGTTTAAGATGCTAAAAGGACTATGTTTTATGGTGGGACACACTTTACATTTTTTTCTTTTTGGTTTAAGATGCTAAAAGGATCATGTTTTATGGTGGGACTCAAATTTCAGTTAATTTTTTGTGTTTTTGCTTAAGATGCTAAAAGAATCATGTTTTATGGTGGGACACACTTTACATTTTTTTCTTTTTGGTTTAAGATGCTAAAAGAATCATGTTTTATGGTGGGACACACTTTACACTTTTTTGTTTTTGGTTTAAGATGCTAAAAGAATCATGTTTTATGGTGGGACTCACTTTACAATTTTTTTGTTTTTGGTTTAAGATGCTAAAAGGATCATGTTTTATGGTGGGACTCACTTTACACTTTTTTCTTTTTGGTTTAAGATGCTAAAAGAATCATGTTTATGTGTGGACACACTTTACATTTTTTCTTTTTGCTTAAGATGCCAAAAGAATCATAAGCGATGGACACACTTTACATTTTTTCTTTTTGGTTTAAGATGCTAAAAGGATCATGTTTTATGGTGGGACTCACTTTACACTTTTTTGTTTTTGGTTTAAGATGGTAAAAGAATCATGTTTTATGGTGGGACACACTTTACATTTTTTTCTTTTTGGTTTAAGATGCTAAAAGGATCATGTTTTATGGTGGGACTCACTTTACACTTTTTTGTTTTTGGTTTAAGATGCTAAAAGAATCATGTTTTATGTGGACACACTTTACATTTTTTCTTTTTGGTTTAAGATGCTAAAAGGATCATGTTTTTATGGTGGGACTCACTTTACAATTTTTTGTTTTTGGTTTAAGATGCTAAAAGGATCATGTTTTATGGTGGGACACACTTTACATTTTTTTCTTTGGTTTAAGATGCTAAAAGGATCATGTTTTATGGTGGACACACTTTACATTTTTCTTTGCCGAAGATGCCAAAAGGATCATGTTTTATGGTGGGTTCCACTTTTACACTTTTTTGTTTTTGGTTTAAGATGCTAAAAGGATCATGTTTTATGGTGGGACACACTTTACATTTTTTCTTTTTTGGTTTAAGATGCTAAAAGGATCATGTTTTATGGTGGTTACACTTTACATTTTTTCTTTTGTTTAAGATGCTAAAAGAATCATGTTTTATGGTGTACACACTTTACATTTTTCTTTTGGTTTAAGATGCTGTAAAAGGATCATGTTTTATGGTGGGACACACTTTACACTTTTTGTTTTTATTTAAGATGCTATGATCGTTTTATGAAAATACCTTTACATTTTTTCTTTGTTTAAGATGCTAAAAGGATCATGTTTTATGGTGGGACTCACTTTACACTTTTTTGTTTTTGGTTTAAGATGCTAAAAGAATCATGTTTTATGGTGGGAATAATTAATTTTTACATTTTTTCTTTTTGTGGTTTAAGATGCTAAAAGAATCATGTTTTATGGTGGGACACACTATACTTTTGTTTTTGGTTTAAGATGCTAAAAGAATCATGTTTTATGATGATACACAATTTGCACTTATTTGGTGTTGGAACAGACTTGATTTGGTGTTACGTTCTGAAAAATACATCATTTCGTTATATTGTATTTTAGTCTTTTTGTGACTCTTGTTAAAGATTTATTCGCTGGCAATTTCAGTCTATCTGTATTTCGTTTTTTTACTCTAAATACTATATTCAGTCAAATAAGCCTTTATAAATATTAGATGAACCATTGGAAGACGAATATTCGATCGGCTAATGAATAATCGGTTAAAAGAAAGAAAAAGATATGAACAAATAAAAATATTTATGATTGAGATGGGAAGAAACAATATCGGAAATATAGTTGTATATGCCTTGGCACAAAAACGTCAAAAGCCTCGATTCGTGTTTCGTTTTATCTTTCTCGTCACTTCAGAATGTGGAGACCTTTCCTTTCTGAAGTTTTCTATACACTGGAACTCTAAGGAAGATTCATATCCCTGCTATTCCCGTTCTCTCATGCATATTAACAGCTGTCATCCTCTGCTCATCTCGTCCTTTCCTAAGTCCCGTGAAGGTCAAATTCTTCGAACCTTCTTTGTTTATCTTTCGTTTTAAGTAGAACTACTGTCATATGTGCGTTGTGGTACAGTGGATATCGGCTCGGAACGAGAAACCGGGGAGCCGAGTTCGAATTCCAGTCGAATTCATTGTATTCACTTACCCTTGGAAAAGGTATTAATCCGCCTATTCCTTCCAGTTATGGGTTAAATAACAAGACAGATTGGGTTCTATAGCCTTGGTCGGCAACCAGTCTACCGCAGAAAGCAATGGCAACCTACTGCGGGATAATCTTCTGCCCAGTCAGTCATGTCTCGAAAAAGACATGATCGCCCAAGCGTGTATCACGTATGGCACTCAACTGACTGACTGTCATGTTACATGATTTATTCGTAGCAGAGACTGACCTCGGCGGCAAAAAGGGGTAGAGTCGCGTTTATATTTTTGCAATGGAGTGTGGAGATGGTGAATTGGTGAGCTTCAGACTGAAGGTGAATCGGTCATCAACTCGTGTTGGCGGAAAAGGTGGTATTGATTGTCGCCATTTTTTAAAAATTTTGACTGGCTCCTGGCACCCATTGGCTAATAGCGGGCTGGTCAGGTGCATATAATCACGATACGCTCATTTAGAGACTGTCCTGTTTTTGGTGAGGTAAGTGGCTTACCTGAGATAGAGGAATTTGCTTTACATAGATTTTTGTTTCGTGTGCTTACGACCAATTTGTAGATATTCATATTACATAGCAATTTTTCTATTCCTTTTTAAGACTTTGTTTACATTTCGGAAGCTATTATTTGCTATTCCAATTCGCCTGAGGATTTCTGTGCCATATTTTTCGTTTTCTGTTCACTTCTCCGATTTAAAATTTCAGTCCTCACTTGATTTTTCCATTTCCATTTGATAGCACAAGTATTGGGCTTCTTCTCTTGCTAACATCCAACATTCTATCTTCTAATTGCTGATTCGTCCTGCGAGTCCCTGTTACTTCTACCATGGCTTTTTTTCTTTTTTTCCTTCTGTCCACCATCAACACAGTGGTCTCTTGGTATCTTATATTGTTCAGATTGTATTACCCAATAATAAATCCTTGTGCGACTTCTAGTTCTACTTTGATTACAATATCGACGTTTATATAATTAGATTGTTTTATGTGTGTTGGAGATAGGAGGAAATGGAAAGAAGTTTGGGAGAATCTTTTCATTCGGCATTCAGAAAATTTAGACCTCTGAGAGACAAAGTACCGAATCACAACCAATTCTTGATTCCACCTTGACTCATAAAAGCGTCAAGAAACTATTTGATCAGATTAATATTTTAATGTTGAATTAGTTCTTGACACATTTCAAAATTCTCTTTCAAATTCGTTTGACAACTGGAACAAATTAAATGGATATGCCGAGTCAGACGGATACGCGGCATCTATTTTGAAATTCTGATTGATTGATATTTTCTTTCTTTTTTCTTTCGTTATATCTTTCTTTCTTTCTTTCTTTCTTTCCTTCTTTCTAGTTGAATCTTTTTTCTTCGTAGCTATTTCATTCTTTCTTTTTTTCTTTCTTTGTACTTTCTTCTATTCTTTATAACCATTTTACTTTCTTTTTTTCATATTTACTCACTAGTTGAATTTTTCTTTCTTGTAGATCTTTCTTTCTTTCTTTCTTTCTTGTAGGTCTTTCTTTCTTTCTTTCTTTCTTTCTTTCTTGTAGGTCTTTCTTTCTTTCTTTCTTTCTTTCTTTCTTGTAGATCTTTCTTTCTTTCTTTCTTTCTTGTAGATCTTTCTTTCTTTCTTTCTTGTAGGTCTTTCTTTCTTTCTTTCTTTCTTTCTTTCTTTCTTTCTTTCTTTCTTTCTTTCCCACTAGTTGAATCTTTGCTTCTTCGTAGCTCATTCTTTCTGTTTTCTTTCTTTACTGATTTCGGTTTTCCTTTTTGTTTTGTTTTTCTCACTAGTTGATTGTTTCTTGTAGGTCTTTCTTTCTCACGTTGAATCCTTTTTTCTTGTAGCACTTCTTTCTTTCTTTCTTGCTTTCTTTCTTTCTTGTAGGTCTTTCTTTCTTTATTTTCTTCCCGTTAGCTGAATTTTTCTTTCTTCGTAGCTATCTTATTCTTTCTTTTTTTTCTTCTATGTACTTTCTTCATTTTTTGATAAGCATTTTAACTTTATTCTTTTTTCTTTCTTTACTGATTTCCTTTCTTCTAGGTTTTCCTTTCTTTCTTTCTTTCTTTTTCTTTCTTTCTTTCTTTCTTTCTTTCTTTCTTTAGTATTTTTCTTGTAACACTTTCTTTCTTTCTTTCTTTCTTTCTTTCTTTCTTTCTTTCTTTCTCACCATTTGGGTCTTTGCTTATTTCTATCTGTTTCTTTGTTTTCTTTTTAATTTCTTTTTATCCCGTTTTTAATATACATTTTTCTTTTATTCATTGTTTATTTTATTCTTCAGTTCCTTCTTTTTTCTTTCTTTTTCTTTTATTCTCAATAAAAAAAAATTTCATTTATTCTTGCTTAAACTTTTTAATAGATTTTTATCTTTTTTCTTTATGTCTTTCTTTCTTGTCTATAAATTCAGTTTTACTTTTTTATTTTGTCAACAGCTTTCTTTCTCCATATTTTCTGTTTATACATTTCTTTCTCACTCTCTTTCTTTTTTCTTTTTAATTTCTTTCTCTCTTTCTTTTTTCTTTTTAATTTCTTTCTCTCTTTCTTTTTTCTTTTTAATTTCTTTCTCTATTTCTTTTTTCTTTTTAATTTCTTTCTCTCTTTCTTTTTTCTTTTTAATTTCTTTCTCTATTTCTTTTTTCTTTTTAATTTCTTTCTCTCTTTCTTTTTTCTTTTTAATTTCTTTCTCTCTTTCTTTTTTCTTTTTAATTTCTTTCTCTCTTTCTTTTTTCTTTTTAATTTCTTTCTCTATTTCTTTTTTCTTTTTAATTTCTTTCTCTCTTTCTTTTTTCTTTTTAATTTCTTTCTCTATTTCTTTTTTCTTTTTAATTTCTTTCTCTCTTTCTTTTTTCTTTTTAATTTCTTTCTCTATTTCTTTTTTCTTTTTAATTTCTTTCTCTCTTTCTTTTTTCTTTTTAATTTCTTTCTCTATTTCTTTTTCTTTTTAATTTCTTTCTCTCTTTCTTTTTTCTTTTTAATTTCTTTCTTTTTCTTTTTCTTTTTAATTTCTTTCTCTATTTCTTTTTTCTTTTTAATTTCTTTCTCTCTTTCTTTTTTCTTTTTAATTTCTTTCTCTCTTTCTTTTTTCTTTTTAATTTCTTTCTCTATTTCTTTTTTCTTTTTAATTTCTTTCTCTCTTTCTTTTTTCTTTTTAATTTCTTTCTCTCTTTCTTTTTTCTTTTTAATTTCTTTCTCTCTTTCTTTTTTCTTTTTAATTTCTTTCTCTATTTCTTTTTTCTTTTTAATTTCTTTCTCTCTTTCTTTTTTCTTTTTAATTTCTTTCTCTCTTTCTTTTGTCTTTTTAATTTCTTTCTCTCCTTCTTTTTTCTTTTTAATTTCTTTCTCTCTTTCTTTTTTCTTGCTTTCTATTGGATTTTTTAAAATTTGTATCAGTCACTTTCGTTCTTTTTTCTTTCGATACTTTTTACCTTCTTACTTATTTTTGATTTCGTCTTTCTTTTTTAAGCTGTTTTAGCGTATTCTTTCTTTCCTTCTTTTATTCTTTCTTTCGTTCTTTCTTTCTTTCTTTCTTTCTTTCTTTCGTAATCAGTAGTTGATCCTTCATATATATATATATATATATATATATAAAATTTTCTATCTTTTTTTTTCTTTGGCCTTTGATTCTTTTTTTAATTTTTGAAAGCATCTTTATTTTAAAATGTTGCTAGTGTCTTTCTTTCTTTCTTTCGTTCTCAGTACGTGATCCTTTATATATATATATATATATATATATATATATATATATATATATGATTTTCTACCGCTGTTCTTTCTTTCGCCTTTCTTTCTTTTTAATTTTTGAAAGCAACTTTATTTTAAAATTGTGCTAGTGTCTTTCTTTCTTTCTTTCCTACACACTAGTTGGATCTTTTCTTTCTTCGTAGCTGTCTTTTTATTTCTTTGCTCTTTCTTTCTCATGATTGTGAACTTCTTTCTTTCTTTTTTTTATTTTTAATACCATCTTTTCTTTTATAGCATTGTTAGTTTCTGTCTTTTTTTTCTTAGCAACGCAAAAAATCTAAAACACTTTTGTTTTTAATATTTCACATAAACATTTCAACCTTCAACGCGGCTGTCATTTTTGTCTGTGTCTTCGATATCTTCATATTCAACTTGCGTTTTCACTAATGTAAAAGCCTTTTCGACTTAACTGATATGGCAGCATTCGTTACAGTTTATTGATTTGTCGATCAATTTTTAACCGTGAACTCAACTATTAGCCGACTAGAAAATTCGATCCTGGTCAACTATCACTTATCGATGTATTACAGACGGGGCATCCATTGCTGCTCGCTAAATGTGGATTTAAAGAACTGTGTCAGAGTCAGGCCGACATTAAATCTCCGAAATAACCATATTCTTCAGTTCTGTTAAGGATTTAATCGACAACTATACTCTGACTTAGAAATACCAATATTTCAAATAATTTAAGCTTTATATATATATATATATAAAACTTCATTCAAAAACAGCTTATATCAAAACCAAACATCCCTTGCTGCATATTTTTGGAAATTAAAGACACAAAACAGAAACCTAAACTAAAATGTAAAATCCTGGAAAAAACTAGGGCCTGCAACTCACTTAACGACATCTGCAACTTTATGCTTAAGTAAAAAACTACGCATTCTAAAGTACCCCAACAATGGCGAAATATTGAACCGTAGAGACGAATTAGCAGTGTTATGTAAACATCGAAAATATTTTTCATTAAAATTTAATTAACCAAAAAATACCTCATTCACATAAAATAATCCCCTCGAAAAAGGTAATAAATATCCATGTTTAAACCTCAAAATAAAAAAAACGAACATCGTATAAATAAAAGAAAATAAACTCACACAACATTTATTCTATCCACTCATAAATAGTAGTAAAATAATAAGTATCTACTCTTTCTTAAAAAACCTAACATCCCGATTTAAAATTTACCCAGACAAAACTAAAAACTTACCTGTCCAAAACTAAGCTACTCCGCATCCCTCTCCTAACCAATGGCTGTATCACTATGGCTACAAACTGCCGGCTAAATCGTACCACATTCACTTACATATATTACGAAAAATAAATCGTTTTCGCCATTTATTTTTTATTTTAACTTATCACCAGATGGGGAGCAAACGTAGCTCCGAAACGCGAAAATTTTTGTGTAGTGATACTATGCTTTTATAAACCATTGTAACAACCATTACAATACACTATATATATATATATATATATATATATATATATATATATATATAAGTTCTTACTGCCACAAACAAAATGGCAAAAAGTTATGAAATTACATAATCGACCTAATGATCCATATAACAAAACTCATCATCCGAGTTTGAATGAATAGAATGTGCAGCAGAATCAAGCCAGAGATAAGACTAGAAAGAGTGGAATTCGTCAAAGAAACTAGAACAAGGCACACGATATTAAAGCTCAGAATGTTATCGTAAAGAACAATACAAATGCAGAGGAACGTGTTCCTGCGTTTTGTAGATTACGAAAAGCCGTACGCCGCAAAGATCTGTTAGAGCTGCTCAGATACCGTGACATATTCTCGGGAAAGGCAATTCTACAAATACTTTCTCGACTTCTGCTCCGATGAACTTAGCTCACAATCATTTTCATTACAAAACAAGTCAACCATCCGTTACAAGTCAACCATCCGTCTACAAGTCAACCATCCGTCCGTGCATGGAGTACTGCTGCCATTTATGGTCAGGTGCCCCTGCCGTTCTCCTCAGTGTTCTTGACAAGCTCCAAAGGAGAGTCTGTAATGTGATAGGTACTGATCTGGCGACTCGACTGCAGCCACTTTCCCATCGTCGAAATGTGGCCTCCGTCTGTCTCTTCTATAAATATTTTCATGACTTCTGCTCGGATGAGCTTAAGTCACTGATGCCTCCTCAACAGGTGTTTACCCGTGCAACCAGACTGGCAACTGGGTCCCACCCATTCACAGTCAGGTTAGCCAAATGCAGACGACAATTCTACTCCTGCAGCTTCCTCTCTCGCAATTCCCACCTGTGGAACTCACTCCCGTATTCTTGCTTTCCTGACGGCTACAACCTCCAGAAATTTAAATGCAAAGTTAATACTCATCTACTAACCACTGGCCTCTAGCTCTCTCCCCTCCCCTGTATAACCTTCCCTTTCTCTCCACCTATGTATCTGTCATCGCACCTTCTTTCTCAGCTTTCTATTGTTCCTTTCTAACTAGCTTGTACTCCTCACTCTTTTCTAATTAATCTTTTTACATTTATGTAACCCCCTGCACACCAGTGGCGTTTCCGCCTTGCTCGGGGTGAAATGATTAAAAAAAAAACAAAAAAAAAACAATTGCAATTTAAAGAAAATTGATTCTTAGAATCAGGAAGAAACAGCTAAAATTCTTCGAACACATAATGATGCCGAAAAACTTGAAAAAGGTGTGGTGATACCGAGTAAAAGCGATGGGCCGGATGTTAGCGCTTTCACGACCAAAAAGTAAATGACAAAAAGTCGTCGGTGCGCATCCGGGTTCGCGCAGATGTTCCGGTTGAAAAATAAAAATTAATCAAATATTAAATTTCCATTTCGCGAGCCTATGCGAATTTTATTTATAGCCAATGGGAAGCCCAGAATCAAATACAAGTGTGAAATCCCAAAGGAGCTGTTTGGATCCAAAATGAAGATATAAAAAGCCGAGACAGAAAGCACCCAGGGAGACAGACCGACGGTGACAGGCGAGAATAATTAATATCTACCTTGACCAAGTCAAGTGGCTACTATGCTCATCCTTTCACCTCTCTTTCCTTCTCTCCTGCCTCAAAACTAGTGACTGATCTAAGGAGCGACTACATCAAAGATATTCCTCATTTCCACGCTCCCCATATTCCTAAACCTTAAATCTCTTTCAGCTTATTATTTGCCATTAACACTTTAACCTGCGTTAGACCTATATTCAAGTATTGCTTTAATTGTAGAAACATTAATTGATATGTGTATATATAAACTGTTATTTTTCAGCTCAAATTGCTTTTCTTGATTTATAATCATTTTAGGACTTATAGTGGGCTATCTATCACAAGGCCAAATTCCGTTAGCCTGCAACAGTACACAACTACCCTTCACTAGAACGGACTCCCACTATAACGGGAAAATAATAGATAAGATATCTACTATAAAGGTAACACTCACTCGCATATTGAGGGGGGAAAGGAGAAGGGGTGGGAGTGAGCCAAATACCGGAAGAGATTTTGGGAATGAATAAAGGATAATCAAACTGATAAGGAACACAAGGTATAAGAATCTTTGGAGAGCCATGATCACCCATGTCGTGAAAGGACTCGGAACAATAAAGAAAAATAGTGCCGTAGTCAAATTCTGAATATATGGATAATTTTGAGTAGATAACGCCCCTAATGTCACTAAATGTATCCCTATATTTTTAGAAAGAGGATCTATTCAGGTGTGAGAAACTGGCGGGGCCACCCTGTAAAATTGCCAACGAAATTCTTTACGACCCTCTCATGACCTACGCTACTCACAGTTTTGAATACATTCTTATATATATATATATATGGTTAAATAAAATAAAGACAAGAGGAAAACTGTATTTAATCGCCTACGCGTTTCGTCCTGTGATGGACTTTATCAAGGCAAAAAGACGAAATGAGCTTTATTCTAAATTACGTAACAGTAAACAAACAGTGTTGGCAACTATAAAAAAAAAGTTCAAAGAAAATCGTTGAATTCGCTTCATTTTAACATCTCGTGACTTTACACTACACATGAAGGAATTCTAAAACTAAAATATTCTGTTAATCTTTTTAAATGATTTGTGAGCGTTTTTATAGTTGCCAACACTGTTTGTTTATAGATACGTAATTTAGAATAAAGATCATTTATGCTTTTTGCCTTGATAAAGTCCATCACAGGACGAAACGCGTAGGCGAGTTAAATACAGTTTTCCTCTTGTCTTTATTTTATTTAACCATCCTCTCCTTAATCTCAGATCATAATTGAGTATATTTTTACACACACACACACACACACACACACACACACACACACACACACACACACACATATATATATATATATATATATATATATATATAGTTAAATAAAAGAAGACAAGAGGGAAACTGTATTTGACTCGCCGAGTTAAATACAGTTTAAAACAAATTCGACTGGAAATTGAAATCGACTCTTCGATTCCTCTCTGATATGCATTACACAACGCACATCGCTTAAAATTTAGCTCACAAAAATGTGGGGGCCTGGGTATGACGGTATACTGCATTCGACAGCAAGGCCTCTGATTGGGAGGTAGTGGGGAGCATGTAACCACCACTTAATTTCTGTTTTCCTCACGTCCACCCTAACTCGGAGTGGTAGCACCTGTTAGGGTTCCAGCTATGGGCATATAGTTAGCCCTCCCCCCAAACTGGGGTCAAAACACTAAGGAAGTATAAAAATAAACTTTTTGTTTTGTTTGAATGAAAATATTCCTGTTTTTCAGCATTTTAGATTTTACTTAGCTTTTAGAATGACTGTTTCATAACTCCAATGCGCAGGGCCGTGCTCAGGGCCGTGTTTAAGGACCACGCAATTGCCAAAGGGGCTGCAATTTCCTTAGGGAACCCGCAAGGCTTTTTGGCTCTGCAGATCCATTGTAATTAAAAAAAAATAACAAAATAATTATTATGATTAACTGGAAAATTATTATCATACTTGTATGTTGAAATATACATCTATCAACTCGTCTCTCTCTCTCTCTCTTTCATATAATCTTTAATAGAAGCATTCCAGCCTTGAAGAGGCCATCATTTGTAATTAAAAAAATGAACTTGGGAGAGAAATAGATTCTAGATATCTGTTTCAACATATATACAAGAACATTACATGTATATTCAAACTTTCAGGATATCATAAAACGAAAAAATAAAAATAAAATCTATCGACTCTGACAGTCTGCGAAGTTTATAAACAAGAAATATCAACCTTGGCGCCAGGCAACTTGAGATTTTCGAAAGGCATGTATTGCAAGACGCGATCCTAATATAGACAACTTGATCACGGAATATCTGCGTTCTGAGAATATGTTATTTTGTTTCAAGTACCATTTATTGTGGGTTCAGTATGTTTGTGGGGAGGTGCAAGTTGCATTCTGCTGATAGAGGGGCCGCAAGGCGTATTCTGCGGAGCGAGCGTGATGTTGCTAAGCACGCCACTGCCAATGAGGATATTACTTTTGGTGACATATTTTCAAAACTTTGTTAAACCATATTGTTAAAGTCCTCATTTGCTTGATGTCGAAATTTCCAATGTGTGAAAAATTACACTATTTACATTATTCGAACTATTTTCCTCATCTTTGTTGCAATTTCTACGACGTTTCTGCCGTTGTACGCTAGGAATTTCGAACCAAAACTTTTATTACGATCGCTTGGGTATATCATTCTCATTCCTTGTGCGAACCACCTTTTATAGCCAAGAGTTATCTCCTTCTAACCCAACTCAAAGTTACTTGTTCACCACTGCTGTAGCCTGGTACTGAAATCACAACTTTTCGGATCAGGTCAGTGGAACTAACCAACGTCTATATCCACTGGGTATATACCAACTTAAGGACAATGACAACATTATTTCTGGTACTTATCAACCTAAAGTTCAGTAACCATTTTTGTTACAAGAGTTCATATTGCAATTTTTTGATCTTAATGGCTTTAACGAGTATTTTTTGGTGTTAATAAATTTCTCTAGTATTTTTACCAAAGCTCATATTGAAATTTTTGACACTAATCATTTTCCCTGGCAATATTACTTGTTCCTCTGAATGGTTACTGAACATTAGGTTTATAAGTCCCAGGTATTTAATTGACACACAAACACTCTTTAAAGTTCATATTGGAGTTTCCATTGCGAATGCTAAGTAGTGCAGCAAGGTGTTTCTCAAAGAGAATACCCAACTAAACTTACTAAACTGGGAGT